>JASKGM010025880.1:0-27624 GCA_034509205.1 Ceratonia siliqua | reverse complement strand
TTGGTAGATTGGATATAGATGATAAAATTTGATAGCCTCGGCAGTTATCACATTACTACACCACCTTCATTTCTCTCTTAGGGTTCACACAGACCAGGGATTAGGGCCCAATAAGTGTGTGCAAAGGATGTGAATGGTGCACAGTGTGTGATGAGTATGCAAACCTTGGTCCTAATGTTTACCTAAAGGAAACCCAAAAACAAACATAGTAAAGCAGTTATTTGTCATCTACCCTAGGGTGTGAACAGATATTGCATTTATTGTCATCTATCTTAGGATTCCAACAATTCATGCCATATGAAAAGCAATTAAACACACACATTTAGAGTTGTAGAAAAATAACATAGGTATAGCATCCAGAGCATATATTTGTAAGCTGCAGTAAATATTTAAAAATAAAGAAATGGATGGGGTAATAATATATTAAAATCATACAAATCACAAACAACTCATAATAGGCTTGACTCTCTAACAATTCTCCAGTCGAGTTGCCAAACTGTCACAACGTGATGGTTGGTGAACAGCCATCATTTGATGACTTAGCGTGCGCACAGGAAAACATAGAGAAAATGGGAATCACCACCAATTAATTAGAAGGATAATTGGGATCTTTAAAAAAAAGATAAAAACTAGCCTTCAGAACCAAAGGAAGGGTTCGGGAGTCTAATTACGTGTAGGGAAGGTGTTAGGCACCCCACATCGTACATCCTTAAAAATGGTGGCCCTAAATTGTTTGTGCTTAAAATTTTAATATATTTTAATTACCCCTTTTATTAATACGATAATGAACAAAGATAAGAAAGAAATAATCAGACCTGCCTCACCAAGTAAGTGCCTACGTACCCCAAAAGGGATTAAGATCAACGTAGTTCAGAATATTTGAATAAGTTGATTAGGTGAGATGTATGATCTCAGACCTAAGAATGTTAGGACATTTAGGAGAATATAAAATTTTACTTAAATCCTAGATGGGGATTGGAACATTGGGAAGAGTATACCTCTACTAAATGCCAGAGAAAGTTGAGACTTTAGGAAAATAAAATTCCACTGAATGCTCATGAGAAAATAGGACATCGGGAAGTATATGACTTCACTGAATGCCCACGGAGATCGTGACTTTGGAGAAGATAAAACTTCTGCTAGAAGTCTAGAAAAGAATGGGATCAAATTTTGGGGAAGATAAACTTACACTGAAAGCCCCTTATACATTCAAAAATGAAATGAAAATGATGATTTTATTATTTTTAGCCGAATTTTAATTTTCCCAGATTTTGTGACAAAACAAAAATTTTTGTAAGTATTGGGGTCTAAATAGAATTTTTGAAAGCTTTGGGGTTAAAATATAATTTTTAAAAGTATGAGGGGTCAAATTCAAATTCTTGAAAAGTATTGGTCCAAAGATGCAATTTCTAAAAATATTAGGGTCAAAAATAAAATTTATGAAAATGCTTAGGCTAAAGCATCTTTTTTAATGGTGCCAAGATCAAAATGTAGTATTTAAAGAGTTGTGAATAAAATAAGATTTCTAAAAACATTGGACCAACATGAATTTTTTTAGAGTTAACCAAATAGTGTTGGGCTTTTACTAAATTCAGGTCCTTGAAGCCCAATTAGAAAATAAGCTTATCTAATTTTTAGAGTTTTTTGGAGTATTGGGCCTTGGACCCTTTTTGGGAACTGACTCAATCGGGCATTTGAAACCCCGCCTTGAAGTTAATTCAAATCAAACATTTTTTTTAGGCCTTAATTCCCAAGGGTACCCAGTTTTAATGTTTCATACCTATCAAACTGAGTTATGGACCTTGCCCGTAATCATCCTCTTGAAGCATATCTAAATATGAACTAAATCCCTTTACTTGACCTGAAGAGGCCATTGAAGCCCAATACCTCAAAGAAAGCCCTTCCTCTTTTTTTTTTTTTTTAACTTTACTTTTCCTTTGGTAAAGACAAAAAAAATGATATTTCATGGTAAAAACTTATTAGAGCAAATTACTATAAGTATTATGACTTACACCCAAATTGGTAGGGGCTAAGGGAAAACCAAAGGAATAGGTAATGATATAAACTAACTTAAATGAGGAGAGAATAAATCATTAAGGGCTTAGAGAAAGTCTAACCGTATAAACGGGATGCATGGGAATATAATAATGATTATTATAAACAAAACATGAAACTAATTCAAACAGCAATATTGAGAAAGCAGCACAGGATGGAAATGCAACAGATACCTCATATAGATACCTTAAGATGAACAGATAAGTCGAGCTTAGGAATCAAAAGGGGCATTCAATCCCTTCAAGCAATCACAACCAACAAGACATAAAATTCATAGCCATATAAAAAATTTCAAAGTCCAAAAATAAAGTTTAGATCTGACTTTCAGACTTAGAACCAAAAATTGGCGAATCTACCCCTAATTTGACAAACTCATAATCAATTGGATGAATATCGTGTTCTACTAAATTAGAAGTGGATGAGTTACGTTAAACCAGTGGATAGCATATCACATTTGAGTTTTATGAACAAGCTAAGAAACTTATAGAACTAACGAATAGCCAATGCATCATTTAGATAATTGATTCCAAATGAGAAAGAAATCAGTTCCAAATCACAAGACCCATCCGAACCAAAAAAAAAAAAAAGAAATTATAGAAGCAACAAATCCAAAGAATAGTGATTAGGGACCTTGTCTAAATCAAATGAGAGAAAAAAATAAAAAATCCAAAATTACCAAGAACCGTTAACTGGCTCGAATTCAGAAATCGATAATCGCATTCGAAAAAAAACCTTTGAATCATGAATTCTAGGGTTGAAATTGCTCAATCCCTAGGATCTAATCTCATAACTCTCTAAACAATAATCCATCCCAATCATTTACATACAAAACATAAATAAGGGAAATCTACCTCTGCTATTGATCCCTTGATTCCTTTCTTTGATTCTGGCTTCCTCTCACTCTCAGTTTTTTTTTTTATCTCTCTTTCCCTTTATGACTCAAGACCTTATCTTCGGATCTGCTTCCAAAATCGTCTCCTCTTTCTCAATTTGAAAAATGCTCCCTTTGATTTGTTAATCTTCTATCTTTTATAACCAGGAAAACTTGTTCTCTACCATTATGTTACCCATGGTTGCGTGAAGTCAGGGGTTCAGAGGGTGGGTAAAGCGTGGAGTTATGGTCAGAGGGGACTGAAGTCCGAACTTCCTTGAAAGCTGAAGAGAGAAAAGAGAAAACAGCTAAAGTAGGGAGGGGACCACAGTGAGGATGGGGACAAGGTAGTGGCCATGGCAGGAGGGGAAAGGGACACAAAGAGATGAAATGAGGAAAGAAGCGTGTAGGTCTAGAGGGGTGGGGTGCGGTCTGAAGGGAAATCAAAAAAGGAAGTGGAGAATCCTATTGCGGCTAGGGTTAGGGGGGTTAGTCAGGTACCCGGGTTAGGTTAAGGGTTAGACCAGGGCTAGATGGTGTTGGGTTTATTGGTGGTCTGGACCGGGTATAGTTTAGGACCTGGGCCAAGCTTGTTGGCTGGACTTCTTTTTTTTTTTTTTTTTTTGTTAAGCATCCATTTGATTGTCAAAAAATGGCCTTTGGGCTTTTTTTTTTGTTCTCTTTCTTTTTTTTTTAATAACAACTTTTTTTAATTGTTATCATATATTTTGTTATTCTCATTTTTCCTATTTATTTATTAATTAAATTTTTTTTATTATTATTACTATTATTAATTTTTTTTAGAGAAATTTATTAATCCTAAAATTTTAAGGGACAGTTGGACAAAATTAGGTGTTTACAATAACCATTCAGGGCAGAAGACTCATACATGAAATAGCATGTAAGCAAATATCATATACAGAAGGGAAACAAAAATTTACCAAATAAATTATTCTAAACCAAATAATAATAATTTATTCATATAGTAGTTGTAAAGTGAACTATATTTTATGAGTCTTAGCTTGTATTGAAACCTGAGAACATGTGCTAACTAAGACCAAATGATTTAGCTACATTTCAGTGGAAGAGTGAGTACATTTACTGTAAAGTGTAAACATAATGCATTTACATTTTTTGAACATTGCAGCATGAACGTGTTCAATCAATTAAGTTTCTTTACAATAAATAAGTGAACAACTCAGGGGAAAAAATACTTCTTAATCATTATATATATTATTGTGATCCCTATTAATAATCCAAACATATTTCATATGTTTGCCTCATAAAGGCTACCCAGGGGTAAATCACATTGTTCAAGTCTGGTGATGCCAAAACACATTTATTACGTAATACGTAACTGGGAACAAATGAATTGAAAGAAGCTATATACATTTACAATAGAAATGAATAAAGATGTATATTGTGATTTCTCATATTTACGTGTTAATGTTGATCTAGGAGTCTTTGTATGAATCGATGCAAGAGCTACAACATAAGATGTTTGATGTCAATGAGAAAGTGGACTTCCAGATTGTTGCTGTAATTGGAAATAGTTGGGCAACATTATTGGTGTCAACATGCGGACAGCAACCATGGACACTACATCAACACATAACCCCAAACCTCATGTCAAATTCAATCCCCACAACATCATCACCGCATTCTACGAAGATGCCATGATGCAATGAAACGTCAATAATTGGGTATGGAAAACACAAAATGACCCAAGATGTTCCCACAATGAACGTGATAGTCCGAGTCAAAAAATTTCATGAAAACTTACAGTGGAGAGGGTACAACTACAAGGAATGACGAACAAGAAGTTAAAATTAATTTTTGACATTTTTTATTAATATTTGTTGTTAGCTTGATTATTAGGTGAAAAGCATCAAACCAACACACATACATGCTTTATTTTACATATAATTTAGACAACAACAAAGGGATGAAAGTTGTTCCCACCGTATTGAGGTGTCAATGTACAAAAGGATATGGAGAGAAAGACAATCCACTGATTACACAATATTGGTAATGCCCCACAGTGACCAAGATTAGCTCATCAACATGGACAACAGTTTTGGTGTCTAGTGGCAAATGGCTTACTACGGTTACCCCAAGGAAAATGTCTAATTTATAATTTTTGTATTGCAATATTATATGGATGGTGGACTGAATTAAATCGAAATAAGGGACGGGGTTGAAGATTTGTGACGTTGAAACACAAATGGTAAATTTGTATTATTTAATTAGGGTTGGATAGTGGTTATTATTCAATTATGGTTCGTATTGATTAATTGATGTGTATGATATTATATTGACGAGGGTTGGTAATGAATATGTATATAGTTGCTAAAAACTTCATACATATCAATTAATTATTTTGGGATGGCATTGAATATATTTATGACATAGCTATAATCATGGACAAATGAGTTAGGGTTAGTTTATATTACTTAAGGATTCATATTTTATACTAGTTTGTATATTGCACTGAAGACACTTTAGTTTGTACATCCACCAGTGTGGTAGTAATTAAAGTGTGATATTTCTTATTGTCGTAGGGAATTCATCCATACTTGACTCCCAAATATGCAAAAATTTAGAGACAGCAAGAAATGATTGTTGAGGCCTACCTTTTCCTAGAGGATCAAGACCCCGAGTAAGTGATATCATGTGCTTAATTGATATTATACATCTACATACTACATTTTGATTGAAGGAAAAATAAAATATAATCACTACTCATCAAGCAATGTGTTGCCATTGTTTTTGATTCTTTGTGCATGTAGAACTTGGTATTTAGAGAATATATAGCTAGATGTGATGGATGTTACACCAAGAGATATCTTATAACGTGTTTGTATCCTGAACAATGGATAATAGACGATGTAAGATTCTATATTCTAATAATTGTTTATTACAATGGGTAACGCAATTGTGCAGTATTGTTATACATTTAACGGTGACTAATGGTTATACATCATAATTTAAATAGGTATCGAATCTCGTAGCTTGTCATTTGATGTTTATTCAATGCCAAGGAAGTGGACCTATTGCAGGTTCTTCCTGCCTCATGTTTCGGTAAGCCTAAGAATATAATGATTTATTGTTTAAGTGAGGTAACTATTGGAGACTTCTATGGTACATACCCAATATGGGGCAGGTAGCAAACTTTGTTTTGGATCCAGTTATACTAATTGGTTAAATTTTTAATCACTCTTCTCCATTGGCATTGATTTATTATTTTCTGTGACATATAATTGATGGGAATGTTTTGAAATGTCATATGAATTTGTTAGGCAAATATTTAAAATTCTTCAACTGATGAAGAATGTTTTATATATAGTTTACTTTTTGCTAAGTGAAAAAGAAAAACACAAGTTTACGTAAACTCTTTAAACATATTCCCCACACTTTATGCCATAGAAAAGAATCACTATATACTTAACAGAGAAAGATGCATAGCAATGACAAAATAAAACAAATTGGTGGAAGCAACCCAAATTATGCAACCGCCCAAAAATGCGGGGTTTGCATAGATAATCTCTAGAGTATTACATAACTTCTATCTTACTTGGTCGTTGGTTGTGTTGGATGCCAGGAAGGAATTAAAACAGGAAGTTTGACTGTGACGTATATGGTGGATCATTACAAGAAGTTTGACTATGACATATAATTGATGGGAATGTTTTGAAATGTCGTATGAATTTGGTAGGCAAATATTTAAAATTCTTCAACTGATGAAGAATGTTTTATATATAGTTTACTTTTTGCTAAGTGAAAAAGAAAAACACAAGTTTACGTAAACTCTTTAAACATATTCCCCACACTTTATGCCATAGAAAAGAATCACTATTAAGTCACTATATACTTAATAGAGAAAGATGCATAGCAATGACAAAATAAAACAAATTGGTAGAAGCAACCCAAATTATGCAACCTCCAAAAAATGCGGGGTTTGCATAGATAATCTCTAGAGTATTACATAACTTCTGTCTTACTTGGTCGTTGGTTGTGTTGGATGCTAGGAAGGAATTAAAACAGGAAGTTTGACTGTGACGTATATGGTGGATCATTACAAGAAGTTATACTTCCCTCGGGAAGCACCCATAAAATGGGTAATATATTAATATCTCATTGGATGGATTACATGTCAAAAAATATTGATCACATACTATATAAAGTGTGCATAAATATTGACACATATTTTTTTTATGCCAGATATATTTTCCCATTAATGAAGCTCAGGTTCATTGGTACATTGTGATAATTGACATCGATGACCATAACATAATGCATTTGGATTCATTAAGACCAACATGCTTGACTCCCAAGAGGGAGAAAGTCATAAGGGCACTGGTAATGACAAGTTTTCAAAATGATTACAATTTGACTTACCCACGTTAATTGTTCAGTTCAAGATTTTTTGTATTATAATATGTTACGCATGGTCCAGGCAACGTTTACGAGTACTTTGGTGGAGGAGACAACCTGGTATTACCCTGAACCACAATAACCTAACAGCAACTTGTTTGTTGTGAACACCCTTAGATTGATACACATTCAAGATAACAGGTAATATTCGATGTTATTTATTTCATACTAAGGAACAAAAACTTTTAAATATAGTAACAACATTACATGGCATTTTTTACTATGATGCAAGTTAGGTACTTTACAAACTCATTACATGTATTACATAAATTGTCACTAACTCCTTCCTCCAATTGTTTTCCATATACATCTGTTGATTTAGTTACGACTGCAACATTTACGTTGTTCAATGGATGATGAGAACCAAAATTTGGGATGCTTTTGAAGCTAGGGTTTATATATATCAATTGTCTTGTAAGTTTCATATGAAAAGTCTAATGTCAACTGTATTGACTAATTCATGTTTGCAGCCAATTGTCAATTCCTGCCTATTTATACTTGCTATGAGACTAGTCATGGGATCATATAACGAACATAAGGATGAGCTAATTAGGAATGCTGAGCTAAAAATTGAATGACTACACAGAAAAATGTAGTGTTTATTGGGAAGACGTAGATCCAATTGGTGATGTTCTTTGACCAATGCAATGAACTTGGTGAGGTACTAAAACTTATGTCTTTTGTAACCATAACATTATAACACTTGTCATTTTTGGACATGCATTTTTGTGAGATTTTTTTGCTATCAACATAAACTAGGACAGTGTGATTGGTTAGTGCAAGTACAATTTTGTAATGGAATGTTATAAGACATTAGTAGCTTCAGTGCATGGAAGTCATTCAATGGGTTCTGACTACTTGCATTTGCACCATTATTGGTTTACGATTGTTAAATTACATCTTCAGGCATAGCTTATAGTTTATTTTATTTTATGAATTAATTAACCCTCAATGTTGCTTCACATTGTAGTCTAAAATGATGAAGGATAATAAACAAAATACAAGGGTAACAATTGGTAATGGAATAATTTGTGTAGTCACTGGAAGAAATCCCTTACATTGTAGAAAAGAGGACAAATATTACACAATTATTATTGTTATATTAAAGTCCCAATTTTTATCGTTCTGTTTCTGTTTTAAATATGAAACTATTATGAGCACAAGGAAATGAGCGTTGTATTGCCAATTTTCAATTAGTAAATATACTCTAACGCCCCAATTCTTTTTGCATGTCAAATGAAGCCATAGGATAGATTTATACAGTAAGACTGCTAATTTCACTTCATCTAATCATGCTTTAGAATGATTCATTTGTTTGCCATCAATTAGATTTATGCTACACAATATGTCATCTAGGAATGCTTCAAAGTGCATTAACTATAAAAAATACTCTAACTGCAATGATTCAAAATATAATTTAGCACCCTAATGCTTCAGAATGCGTTAACTTCAAAAAATTTGAAGCTACAAATTATGTTATCTAGGAATATTTGACACAAAGGAGCTAAAATACTACAAAACAAAATAACTGATAACATCATTCACATTGTTAAGAATGCAAACGCTAGATGTCATATAGGAGAAAACTTCATAAGATTAGAACAACTCAAACATTTGTATCCAAGTAATGGAAAATTTGATTAAGCCATGACATTGCTTGTTCAAGTGTTTAGTCTCTTATGTTCTAGTTTACTTTTCTTTTCTTTATATGTTCAAAAGGTCTAAATAGAACAACCCAGTATAGAATATTGTTTAAATATCACATATGATGGAATTGCATACTATGTCTACATCCTGAACTACTGGTAATGGATAATGAGAAAAAGCTAATGGCACCCAGCATAAGCCATGTCTCTATAGAAATTAAGTTGACATAAGAATGAACACAAATTTATCTAGGACATATAGACAACACATGCATCTATAGTTTGTAAGTATATACTACTACTTATAGTTTCAACAATCAATAGTATATAATACATTTGACAATTTATAGTTTAGGATCTTCATCGTTTCTTGTTGTATGGTAGGAATACTCTGACTTTTTAATCAGAACACAACAATGTGAAGTAATGTACTTCATGTCAAGACTTCATCGTTTATAACCCCATCTTCCCTGCTTGTGTCATATATATATTACTTTTATTAGCCATGCAACTTTTATACATATACACCCCAGGTTAAGGCATTCAGTTGAACTTATTTAACATTATAGTTAAATCTCATCAACTTGAACTCCATAAGTGGTTGCACAGGGTCATAAGCAAAGTGAGCTGACGACCTTATACACTCTATATGAACATCCCAATACCAGTAAGACAGTGGTTAATTTGTTGCCAACTACTGGCTTGTAAGACATTGTGCATGCTGTTGCTATGTGGTAGACAATAACTTTGGTTGACAATTGACACATGAAAACTGGTTTGAATATGAATCTGATCTAACCATAAATGTTTTTGGACATATTTTCAATCAGACTAACCTTCTGGTTTTTTACACAACATAATCTTTTACTTTCACTAACTATGTTTAATAGAACATCAGGAAAGGAGCACCTCTCACCCTTATTTTGTTTATAAGGAGAAGGGGTGGGGGAGACACATACACATTTACAATTTAGAGCAGTAGTTAAATGTGCTTAGGTTCTTATGTTCATTACCAAATTCGATGTTCATCCTTTTAAAATGTGGTTCAAATCATAAACCAGTTTCAACTACATAACTTAAATAGTAGGGTATGTGTTTCAGTTCTATATACCAGTTCTATATATGAGAAGAAATTCTGATAAAGAACAGTTGGTATTATAAAAATAACAATACCCCCATTTTAGATGCCATTGATACAAGATTGGATTGAGGTAAGCATATACCTATGGGGTTAACATTGCACCAATAACTTTTTATATGTGGGTGCTCAAGATTATCCCTATAACAATCTCAAGTAGATGTAAGCAAAGTCCTGGGAAATTAAATAACATTGTTTAAGCCAACTGATAGTATTAATTAAGGTTATCCAAAAAAATAGGAGAATAATATGTCCCAACCATGCTCCCACTTGCTTTTCAAGATCAAGCATGTTTAATTTCCAATCACATTTGTCTCTATTATCTGTAAAGTATTTAATGAACTTGTGTTAGTGTAAATCAAGCTAACTCTGCAATAACTTTGAATGACTTGGAAGTCAAAGACCTGGTCACCATGTGACTTTATAATTCAACCAAATAACAAATAGGTTTCAATTTAATATAATGGATAACATAACTAAACTAAAAGATATCATAGGAACAAGTTCCTCATGTCTAATGTCTTAGGTATTTTTTAACAAAATTTCAATATCATGCAAAAACTTTTGTCCAACTCCTTTTCCCCATACTTCCAGATGGGTCAAATTATCACTTACAGACCATGATGTGTGACTGAAATTTGAATCAAAGAATGGGAAGGAATTTCACAATAATAGCAATTTGAGTCAAAGGTAGGGAAGGACTTTAACATGTTTCTATAGTATCTTGAAATTATATTTCAAACCTTCACACACAATGCATGTGATAAATTATGGTTAACTAAAGTCAGGGATGAAATCATGATGCAAATACTACAGCAATAATACAAAAACGCACATCAGTTGACAATACAAGTAATAGAACTTATAGCAACTATATCTGATATATATATATATATATATATATATATATATATATGTATGTATTAACGAAATGTTACAAAATCACATAACCAATAAACTCAACATCCCGCTAAATTCACATGTTTTTGAAAGTGGAAAATAAAACTACTCAAACACTGTGGAATGTGCTTCTTAAGGAAAAGCCCATGACAACTCTATTTTGACCTACCTCATCAAATTTTCGTATTGACAATCAAACTCCATCTCATTTGAATTTCAGTTTATGGTAGAGAAAACCCTTGACACTCCAGATTGTGTCCAGTCTTTACCAACTAAAGGGATGAACTCTACCAATTAATTAAAGAAGATATATTATGGTGGTTAATGCAACTTTTAGTACTTCCAAATGAAAAAGTATATATATACCCAATCAATTCACCATAGCTCAAATTTGACACAGTATGTTAGCCTCTAGTTCATTAGAATCACAACTTTGTCAGGCATGATGCCTGAAAATTTACGGCACAATAATTGTAAGCTAAATGAACGATGATTGAACCAATTTCCACAAATCAGATGAAATTGGTATTTAAATCCTCACAAATAGTTATGGATTAGTATAAAACATAACAGAACATTACAACTCTAGTTCAAACCTTGCTAGAAATATGTTCACCGATACACAATGAGGAAACTGATATTTAAAGGGGGGAAAACTAGAAAAAAAGACGGACAAGTACCTCAAATCAGATGGTAATATATTACAGTGGAGAAGTGATGTATAATCTTCCAAATCAAAATCAAAATCGAAATGACTTTTGGCATCACTGAAAGGATTGAAATCACATTCGTAAGCCAAAAATTTTTCTGGATAGGTCAAAATATTGGAAGAAAAGTGAAAAGGAGCCAAATTGCCCAATTTTTGCTAGCGCACCAAACATCCAGCAGTTTTAACCTTTATAGGGCTCATTTTGCAATTAATGTTTTTTGTTCAAGCAAATAGTAAATTTTCAAACTACTTTTCAATGCAATTGGTTATTCCGGCTGCTGGCAATCCCATTACATGGATCCAACGTCTACCTTTCTTGCTCAGTTAATCCAACGCCCCATATTTGGGGGCCCCATGAGGTCGGTAGGATAGAATTTGCCTTAAATTAACAAAAAGTTTACTTTATTAAGACCACAATACAAAAACCAACAATATCCACTACCATTGGACGTAGTAAATGAAATAAACAAAATTTGTTGGATGTGGAGGAATTCTCCATGTCATCCACCAAAGAAAAAAACATAGCGACCATTGGAAAAACTTATTCAGTCAAAAAGGGATACCAAGAGAATAGGAAAGAGAATGAAGTAGCTATACCATATACCCACACCACTATCTAATCTATAGTGCCTATCCCATTGCCTAAAAGTATGCTTCTATGACTGTTTCCTCCTTCAGCTTTTCTAGTTCAATCAGAACCCCTCAAGTCCCAAATTTGTATTTAGCCAATTACAAACTTCATCAGCCTCTTTAGGGACCGTATAGTGACCCAGCCTACAGAGCAAAGGTTTAGCATTTATTAATCATTAGATTGCTTTCTAGAATAAATATTAAAGACTTTGCAGAACTCAGTTGAATACCCATTATAGCTCCTAAATATAAGAATCCCAAATCCAGCTGAGCTTAAGGTTTCTGCAGATTTCTTTGGGCAACCACATCATCACCTACAAAAAGGAATTCAAGATATAGTGCATTGATCAAGGATGAAAACTTATACCTCCCACATGATTGAAGACTTTGTACTCCAACCAAATAAGCAGGTAGAGATCATTATGGTTACTACTTACTAGTACTGGTTGGCATTTTAGACAACATCTTGATACTTATATAAAGATGAGATTCACTTTTGTTAGAAGTTCTGATAGTAAGTATTATCATCCTCTTAACTTTTCATTTACTTCTCCCTATAACATAGCTTTTACACAACTGATGTCAACGAATGTATCTATTATGCCTAAGAAACCATTCAAGCTCTTAGATTTCTTCCAACAAACGAGAATCAATTAGTATATAATTTGTTAGCATATTGTATGCAGGTATTATCTATACTGAGGACAATATATCTTTTCTATGCTTTCTATGCATTATCTACAGCAATCAAGAATTGATATGGACATAATTTAACAATTATTCCATATACAAGCTTATAAAAGAGGAGAGAGAGAAACTGATGCACTTAACAGCTATGATTTATTCCTAAAAATCATGAAAACCATTTGTGTTTCACTTCCCAGTTAGTCTTAATTAGAGAAACTCCTACAACGAATTTCTGTTTATTTCGTGTATATATATAACACTAAAACACACACAAAAACCCACTGAAAAAAGGCATGGCATGGGCACTTCATTTATACAGGAACTAGCATGTTTCATTAAGTGATAAGCATGAATGAAGTATGATCTCAAATCTCTAACGTACAATTATAAGGAAAATCTGTCTGTTTCTAAAGTTATATTAATAATAAAGTTCAGTAGCATGTATGCCTCTTAATAGGAATTTAGTCAGAAGGATAGATGATGAATCAATTATGCTTCCATGTTAATCAAGGAAAAGATTCCCAATAAAATAAAAATTTCTATACTTTAATGATAAATTATTAAAGCTATGAATACCTAGGCCAAGGTAGAGAAATAAAGGCAATGCTGCTGCATGCCTTCTGGCCTCATGTGATCCTTCAATCCAAGTTTTTAAGTTCATGCATAAATAGTCGCTTCTGAGTTGATTGTCTTGCTTAAAGAAAAGGGACGTATGGGTGGGTGTGCCTTGATAGTAATGTTTTTTATGTATTTTCCTGTTGGCATATTATAGAAACCAAACCTTGATCAAGGAAGCCATCAACTTAAAGCAACAATTGCACTTAAGTTAACAAGATAACTATTTCCATTGCCATGGTGCCCTAAAACATGACAGTAAAGTGCAATAGCAGCGCCCATATTGAAGCCCCTGACTTGAAGTTTTCCTATATAGACAACAGTAGCAACAACATTTGAATCAAATTAAATGGAACTTGGATTTGGAAATAACAATATCATATACAAGAGCTAATTGTTAATACTTAGCTTTGCTTTACATGCTTCAAGAAAGAGTATTTATCCTTCTTCTGAAAATTTTAGTAGAACTCTTAGGGCTATAAAACAACCTTCTTGAATTACTTCTTGAGTCACTTTATTCAATAAGAAGAAGCAAATAAATCTAAGCACCTAACTGAAAGCAACTATGGAAGATCATGTGAAAACCTTAGGATGGATTCTTCTACTTTTAAATTCTCCTAGCAATTCTTACTTTACCATTATATTATATACTGTGGAGCTGAATGAGGGATTAAATGAAAGAGTAATTTTCTGTTGAGGAAGAACGAAAGGAAACATTTGATTACATATGATGCAATGCCTGATTTCATGTTCCAGGTTTACCAATCAGAAGGACAGCCACATTGGAACTGCTTTTGGTTTTTTGACATGTAACAAAAAAATGAACTCATATAAAGATATATTAGAGGTTAACAACACAGGAAGTTTGGTCTTAGAATCATACCCATAAGGAATATCTCTATTTTCCATTAATTTAGTGAATGATGGATCATCTATTTCTAGAATGTAGGGGGATTTTTTGTTGAAAGAATATCTCTATATTGAGGATTAGTGTTTGGCCAAAACCACATGATATCATTCTACACAGTACTAGGATAAGCAGCTACACATGCTTTTTGAATGCATGAACCTGCATATGTTGGTAGGAAAAGTAAAAAACCATTAGATACCCAAAGTTTCTTGTTACCTGAGTTTGGTAATCTCTACAAGAAGGAAAGCATATCTGCAGAACAAGTCAATATAAACCACACTAATATAAGCTTATAGACTACTCCTACAATCTTTTCCAGAAAGAAACAAGTCTAAAATGATCTACCCAGTTACCAAAACCTCATTGCTGATCATATAATGAATCTCAAATCGTTTAAATTGCTTTATAAAAAAAGACCTAAATAGCTTCTATTAATGTATGACCCAAATTGAAAAGTTTGTTCCAAATGTTTTTAGTGAATGTGACTGAAAGTATATCATCCGAAAGGGCATATTGAAACCAACGACTGTTCTGAGTTTCCAATATCCACATGCAGTTGTTTGCAATTCGTAATTATTTTACCTTATTTTTCTCCTAAAAATAACTCAAATCATGCTGGAGCTAAATAAATTATGTTTGCTTTCTATATACCAATATAGAGGCAATAATGGAAAACAAGAAGGGAGGAGGGAGAAGGTGAGACAAAACTTGGGTAGAGGAAATCCGTTGACAGTAATGGTGTCATTAGAGGAGGCGTGGTGGTCAATAGATTCCACATTTCCACTATCAGATGGGTTGTTTGATACCATTTCCATTCTATCAGGCGCTAGGCTGACTTGCAAAATAGAATTTTTATCAGGATTAACTTTCAAAATAAGGAAGGGCTGATATGAAAATCACAAAAGTTATTTTTTTTTAAAAAAGATGCAAAATAGCACATTACCTGCACTGTGCGCTACTGGTTGGTTTAGTAGGCGGTAGCGTAGTAGGGCCTTGATAAAATGGTGGCAGGATCTTTTAGTTCTATTTTTGTGATGACAAACTTCAATCATCTTCATGCTATGCTTCTATCTTGATTGTTTATGTCCTGAATGCATTTCATGGTTAGTTAGCTTGCAGAATTACTCTTCTTAAATGTGTTGTGTGGCTAAGACTGTGACTGCTTGTGTTCTGTAGGCAGTCTGATTTTCTCCTAGGTAATCACTGCATTCTAGTGTGATCAACTGATCTTTTTATTTTTATTATTTCTTGATCTAGCAGTAATCCAGTTGCTGAGATTGACCAAGTATGATAGTTTGCTATAATTTGCCCACTTTACAATTTATATACATTACTTTCAAATATTTTTTATACATAATTGCCATTTTTGCTTTTCCATTTTTCAAGGCCTCAATGCATCAAATACCCTTAGAATTCTGTTCTTCATTCTTTTTCTTGTGTTATAAATTGCGAAGTTACAACATTGACTGGCTTTTATAATCCATGTGTATGAATTGGCAATAAAAAATTTCAGCAGTTATAAATGTCAACAGTTAGACTCTTCCTTTTGCTACTATTGTTGGTTGCCAAAAATTGTAGTGACCTCTTAAGTTTTCCTGTAAATGGAAATGTTTTGGGATCCAATAATTCAAACGGTGTCTTAATGTTTGTATAAGTTGAAGGGTGCTTCGTACTATTTTGGTGGTTGTTTCACTCTTATTCAATATTTTTTGTCTAGCTTCCTCATTTAGTACATTTCCTTTCTCTGATTTTGGTTAGTGTTGCTTAGAGGATTGAGAGAATTATGAGTGACTTATTTTAGTTTGGTTTTAGGGAGAATATTAGACCATTATGGTTGTTCAAAATTTGGCATCTAAAAATCTAGCCTTGGTTGTTGAATTGCTATGCTATTTTCCTCTAGAGACTACTTCATATGGCACTAAACAATTATTTTCTACTTTTTGTTTCTATTTTTAGTTGAAGCTTCAAATACATGTATCTTTGTAGATTTTGTTGCTATGTAAATGCAATTTCGGTTGTGGGCCAAACACAATTAGAGAATTTTGAAGCTATTATTATTATTATTATTATTTTTTATTTAATTATTTTAAGCTGGGCTAGAGTGTGGCCAAACAGGGACTTAGTTTGGTTTACATTAGTATTATTATTATTATTAATTTGTCACTACAGTAATGTTAACTTTGCCAACTGTTTTGTTTATTTCTAGGTGTTGTCTCCTTGTATGAACTTAGCCACAATGCTTGCTTATATATGGAAGACATACAATATATAAGTGTCCTTTTCAAAATTTTAAGATTTAAACATTTTATTTTGGCTCCTCCAGTGTTCCAATAATAGTTATGCCTCTGGTTTTGGTAGATGTCAACTGCCACAATCACCTGTCATGTAGGTGATATAGTTTACTTAGATCAAATTTTGTGTATAGTGTGGTCTCTCTATCTGTTGATGAATAAAGGGTCACAAAGATAGAGGAAAGCCTCAACTATCAACTGATATTAACATGCATGATGCATTCCTAGTTACTATCAGTTTATTGGATACTAATAAACAATCTATTAACATTAGAGTAGTCTAGAGAAATCCATATAGAGTTGTGGTAGCATATGTTTATAGTATATGGTAATTATAATTATCATTGCAGTCTCCTAACAATAGAATTGATGCGACAATAATACTTTTTAACAACCAAATGAAATTACCTTCTAATCATTTTTTCAAATGTTTACAAGCACCAACTTTTAAAGCAAAGTAAAATGGTTGTGCGTACATTTGTCAATATATATATAAATATATATATATTGTCCTTTGTAAAGTGGTTGCAACAATGGTTTAAAATTGCTATATGAAACGGCAATAATAGAGGTTTCATATACTGACTAATGAATTAATAAGCCAAAATAACATAATCACTTACCATATGTAAATTAATGATCATCATTATATTCATTGCTATCGAGTATAATTTGAATTTTGTCACCTTAACTCACACCCACAATATTTTGGTTATACAAGGAGAATAGTTCTATGTGCATCAATCACATCCAACGTGCAAGTGAGCTTTTTGATGGGCTTACTAAGAGACTCCGAGCAAATAGTATTACACAACTTAGATTTATTAAATGCATCTAGGTAATAAATGGTGTTATAATATATCTCGGTAGAGTGACATGCAAGAGTCAAGCCAAATGCTCTTAGTTCCCTAACACTATGTGCATTGGC
Organism: Ceratonia siliqua; assembly: GCA_034509205.1. Classification (NCBI taxonomy): domain Eukaryota; kingdom Viridiplantae; phylum Streptophyta; class Magnoliopsida; order Fabales; family Fabaceae; genus Ceratonia; species Ceratonia siliqua. The sequence continues at coordinate 9,810 of JASKGM010025880.1, read as the reverse complement.
TTTGTTTTCATTAAGCAAAAAGTTGATGTCAAACATGAGGAAAATATGAATTAATGTAAACTAAAAGTTTGGCACAATAATATATTGGTAATTAAGCATTACTTGCTCTCCCACTACATCCAGCACCGATATCAGCCTAACATAAATGACATAGAAGTTGTGCGAAGAAATAATAAAAATAGAAATGTAAAGAGGTATTATGAAATAAGACAACATTTCATTGCCAAATTGGGAGGGAAAACACAAAAAAATTTCATAAACAAGAAGCACATCAACTAAAGACTTCATTGAACGATGCAGCAGATTGACATCAAGAATACTTGCATTAAGATTACCAAATACAACAATTCAACTGCTAATCAGTCAAGTCTATCTCTTCTGCACAGAGAGGGCAAGTCATATCTCTTTCTGGCACAAAGGTGTCGAAAGTTGTAACTATTATAAAGTTTCTTTAAGGAATTACCCTTTACAATTATATCAGCCTTTACCTAATTTTGGGACCACATATTAATAAATGGCACAAATTATATTCTATGAATATATGCACTAGCCAATCTAATTTCATAAACATGGAAACCAAGAATCAATTGTTCAAGCGTTGGGACAATAGGCGTCATTGTCTGGTAAAGAGTATATTTATGTCTACTAAATCTTGGGAACAACATAGGTAGTGAAGATGTGGTCCCAGGTTTCATTTTTGGGTATATATAAATCTCAAATTCAAGGTTTCCTGTACTGCAAATGTTCAAATAATAAGATGAAATAAAATGACAGCTAGTAGTGCTTTTTTGGTTCATAGTACCATTATGCTATCCCGCCAAATCAAATGGTAAGAATCTTCTAAAAAGGACATGGAGTTCAAGAACACATATAAAAAACAAACTCCTCCAACAGAAGAAGACAAGATATTGACATTCCCTTACTCATTTTCTTAACTTTATTAGAAGAAAACAAATCCACCATTCTCACAGAAGACATACTCTCAAGCAAACCTAGAAGACATTCACTCAAACAGAGTTTACCAATAAAAAAGGAATTAACTTATTGACATAATAATAATAATAATAATAATAATAATTAAAATTCCTAACATCATAAACCCTTAACTGTTGAGCCATGCAAATTGACAAGGACAGTCATTGAGCAAATGCGTGGTGGTTTATTGCTGCAACCACAATGAATTTTCAATATATGGTGTTTCATTCCATGTGCCAACTGAAAAGAAGTGAAATCATAACCTGATACTCCACAAGAATTAGAATGCTCAGCTTCACAACCAAATATGCTATGATTCAAGAAATTCCTCTTCCAAGGCCCATCCACTTTATACCTCCACATAACAGAAAGAAGCAAGAACACTTGGATGGAGGGAGAAGGTGAGATGAAACCTTGGTTGACAAAATCGATTGACGGTAGCAGCGTGGTCAGAGGTGCCCGGTGGGGTAAAAAAGGAGCAGGAACGGCAGTGCGCAATCGCCAAACCAAGGAATTCGAAGGGGAGCCGAAATTCTTTGAGGGTCTTTTTGCAAATTATTTTTTTTCGGCCCAAATAATAAATTTCAAAATTATATTTAATGCAACCGACTATTCTGATTGCTAGTCATCTCAATTTTTAGATCCAACGTCTCCTTTTACTTCTCAGTTAAATCAACGGCCCATAATTGGGGGCACCCATTTGGGGCAGTAGGATAGACATTGCCTATTATAAAAGGTTCACTTTAAGAAAAACTCTCATTTTCGTTTTGTGAGAGATAGTAGCACTAAGTCTAGTGCTACCTAAGCACTGAGTCTAGTGATACCTAAGCACTGGACTCAGTGCTACTGTCTCTTATAAAAATGAGCCCTTCATAATAAAGTATATATACTATATTATAAAAGGTCCACTTTAGGAAAAACTCTGCTCTTCGTTTTGTGAGAGACAATAGCATTGAGTCAAGTGCTATCTAGGCACTAAACTTTTTTCCCCAAACGTGGTTGCATTCCATGCATGTAGGTTCCTTCATATGGCACCTAGTTTGGACTACACTGAAGGCATAAAAGTCTAACTTTCTTCAAGGTTTCGATTATTCTCAATAATATTAGTGCATTCATGGTGAACACCGTATTTTTTTCGGCCCTTTTTATAAGTGTTGTAAAAATTTGAAATTTATAAAAGAAAAAAAATCTAAAAAGTATAGAAAATTATTTAAATTTGAGTCTTTACAGGATCTTAGAGTATCATCATTTTAATGCTGAGTCTTGATTTTAGTTTTAGTATTTTACGTCTTGTACTCAAGTCAAATTTAGAATTGTTGTCAAAATATATATAAAAAAAAACGAGATAAAAAAATACAAAATATAAAAATATAAAAATAAAGTTTTCCTTTGAATTAAATTTTGAGTCTTTGTGAAAAATTCATAGCCCTAATGTTTTGGTTTGAATGTTAATTTTCCATTTAATATTGAACGTGGCGGCTTGTCCATATATGACTCTCATGGTACGCCATTGGGAGCGAGTGCTTGGGAAACCATGAGTATTCCTGAAGTTAAACACTCTCATTTTATATCCTACAAAATTGCGAGGAACTCAGGCCTCGGATAGAGTAAATTATAATTACTACCAATTTGTCTCTCTTTTCCATTCCTATTTACTGTTTTAATAGTATTGTTGTTCTCTAATTTTTTGACATATTTTATCTTCATGATTTATTATAGGAAACATTTAAATGTACTAACACATGAGAATAACAGAAATGTTAACAAAAGGCATATGGGGGAATTTCAGTTATGGCTTGAGAAAGAAGTATATATATATATATATAGCTTCGCTTGCATTGAATTTAATAATTTCTTATATCTAATATGATTATTTTGTTCTAAAATATCTTAAGTGGTACACTTAAAAGATACTAGTGATGATTGAGTCACCGAACAATTGCTAGCATTAGCAAGATGTCCAGATTTTCGAGTTATTTGCCATAATAGATACATCCTTAATGGTTTTAGGTTTCGAACAAAGGAATCTGAACGCAGGGGCGGAGGGTCGTTGAGTAGTGGGGGACTGTAGCTCCTTTGAAGTTGGAATTTCTTTTAAAATGATGTAGTATTTGTTATTTAATTATTAAAATATAATCATTTAACATCCCCAAATAATTTTTTTTAAAGAGGATTTCTCTAAAATATGATAATTTTGTTAATTTCACATTATTTTAAAATAAAATACACAAAATAATAATAAAATTTAAATAAACAAAATAGCAAGTACTTTGCCGTTCGTGCTAAAGTAAAGCAGACTCATAAGCCTGCAGTCCAAGGACTTTGCACGCAATCTTCCCTGACCCTGATTCCTGAGTTTCCTCCACCGTACACGCAATTGCGCAGGTCCTTCCTCTGTGGCTCTGTTCCTCATTTCCTACTCCCTAACTTCCTATGAGACTGCCACAGTGCCATTGCTGTGTCTGCGCCACGTCTGGTCCAACTTGGCCTCATCTACTCGCTGCTAGTTGCTGCTAGTTTGCAACTGCGTTGGCTTCCGGCTTTGAGTTCGTAACTTAATGAGGAGCAGAGGCGCAGAGCTGCAGTCTGCAGAGATGGCTTCAGCTTCGAGTTCTTGAGGAACAAAGGTAAGTTGTAACTTGTAACTCAAAGCTTCCCTTTTGCAGTTTCGCTTGGTGCCTTGGTAGCAGATTGACAATGTGCTAGATTGAATCACTAAGAATTTAGTATTAGATGCTAAATTATTATTTTAGATTAGAGAACAAGTTGAACAACAGGAAATAGATTTATTTAAAAAAAATAAGAGGGGGATTTATTTTTAGAAAATGGTTCTTTAAATAATAATAATAATAATGAGATATTTCTTTCTATATGCAAGTTTTTGTTTTAGTTTCTTTTTCCATATGCAATCTTCTCAATTTACTTCCCAAATAATGTTAGCTATTGCTATTTTTATGGTTCTTGTTCTTGCCTTGTTCAGTTGTTCCTGAAACATGTTATTTAGTATTATTTTTGGCTGCCTTCTATGAATCATGGGTAATAGGCATTACATTGATTGTAGGTTTTTTCGTTTAAATATTTTATAAATTAGTGGAGTTTTGATTCAATAGGGAAAGTTGAAAACTATTGATTCATTATTTAAACCAAAAGATGAAAACTATTGACTCGTTATTTAGTCCCTCCAATAAAACTTTCTAACTCTGCCACTGCCTGAACGCGTTTTAAAACCTCAAAATATTGGTGTAGTTGTCAAGGGTGATGAGTTTGGAGGGAATACAGATTTTTATGATATCATTAATAAAATTTTAGAGATGGAACAATTCAGTTATATTGTTCAAATTATACAATTGATTTGAAGTACATCCTCAAGGTCGAAACCACATTAGATGTTATAAAAAAGATGAGCAAGGGTTCATTAGTGTAAATATCACAAGAAAGCATTACACGAATGATCTACTTATCTTAGGATCTCAAGCATAATCAGTATATTATGTTAAACATGGTCATAATAAAAATTGGTATACTGTGGTAGGAGTTAAGCCAAGGAATATATATGACTTATCGGATGATGAAGAGGAATTGGATTCCTATCAACTTAACAACTTCTTTGAAAGAGAAGATAGACTGAATCAACCATTGTTAGACAATGATGCCATTAAATTAAGAAGAGAAGATATTGATCGTGTGAGCATTGATGCATACATTGTAAACAATGAGGAGGAGGCAGAATTAGAAGTTGTAGATGACATTGCACTGATGTTGATTTCACTAATTCTTCAGAGGATGAAGATTCTGAGAATGCAAATGACGAAATAGAGGATGATGATTGACTATAAAACTAAATTAGTGTTAGAAGGGAAAAATAATATGCAAGATAAAATTATTATTTACACAACTGTTGCATAATTATTCTTTCAAGAAGTTGGATGTGTTTGTTATTTGAACAACTATTGCACAATTATACTTTCAAGAAGTTAGTCTTTATTGAAAGAAAGTTTGAAATTTTTTTTTCTGTTTTCAACCTGTGAGTATGGCGCTCGTACCCCAAGTTTCTGAGGGGGGTCATCCAAATGGTTCTAGTTCAAGCCAAAAAGAAGGTAAATAATATTTTTTTATTTAATTTTGTTATATATTCAACCTAATAGAATATACTTATATGGGATGCATATGTTTGCCATGATCAAAAAGCAAATGACAAAGTGTTACAACACTCGTAGCATGTAAATTTAATTCTCTTTTCAAAGGTGAATGAACCTAACATTATAGCCCCGGAATGAGGCCTAATATGATATTTAAATCATGAGGCTCTCTTATATAATGGGCTAGTTTTTCCCTGATTGCTTCTTTCCGAGCCGTCATTTTTGCACTGGCTGACTATCAATGAAAACACTAATTGTTATAATTGAAGTCGTAAGAGATCTCGTTCAAAAAGATTAGTTTATTAGGTGGAAGAGCTTCATGACTTAAGCACCATATTATACCTTATCATTGGTTACCTAATGTGAGACATAACATAGGTTGAGTTGCTGTATTCAAAAGCTAGTCATCTTGAGCTCACTACACATGATGTTTGAATTATTCAACTTGAGAGATGAATTAACTTAAAAAAGAAATATACTTGTGCTTCAATATAAAACTATATACATTCTATTTTTTTAACATCTACTTTTCTATTTTTGTGTTCTTTCTTTATTTTTCAAATGTTGGAATAAGATGAATCATTTTTTTGGTCAAAAAAAATAAATTTTATGGTTTTAATTAGTTCAATATAAATATTAAGATTAAGAATATAAATACAAAAATGAATATTTTAGGAATAATATTTTAAAAATTTATTATATCAATATTTATGTTGTACGAAAAGCATTAACATTACCCAAAACAATCACCCACTCACATAATATATGAAATAGAGAAATTATGGCCCTGTTTGGTTTATTTTTAAAAACTGTTCTTTTTGTTTTTTTATTCTACGAAAATAAAAAAACTTGTTTAAGTAACTGTTTTCATCAGTTGTTTTTTAAAAACTGTTTTTGAAAACAATTATTAGAAAATAAAAAAATGAAAATAATTTTTTTGTATTTTAGCTTGTTTTTGTCATCTGTTTTTTAAAAAATATGAAAAATAACAGATGAAAAATATTTTTACCTAAACAATTTTTTTATTTTTTGTTCTATAAAATTATTTTTTAGAGTTGTTTTCAAAAATTATTTTAAAAAATAATAAAACAAAAACTATTCCAAACAACCCTTATTTTCACTTTTTTTTTCTCACGCTCTACTTTTTATCATAAATATAATAAAAAAATAAATGTGATTAATATATAATAATAAGAAAATAAAGGTGTGTGAATATGATTATTGTATTAAATAATAGTTTGCTATTTGTTTGTTAAACGACCAAATGGAAAACTGTCTAGTGGGACTATGAATGATGTGTCTTGCCATTGAACTCTATTTATGTCAATTTTGGCCTAAACATCACTCTCATGATTGGCTTGTGATATTTATTGCTTTTATCTTACCACTTCAATGAAAACTCTGAAAGTTAAACTCTCGCGCCAACAAGCAATTAATCATGTTTTTTTTTTTCCTAACAATTTTTATTATTATTTCAAACCTTTTTATATTTATTTTTATTAAATTAAATATAAATTAACAAATAATAAAAATATTTTAATAAAATATTATATATGAAAAGTATAAAAATAACATCACTCTTTTTTAATCCAAAGAAAGCATCACAGCTATAAATAACTGAACACAAATATGTAATATGATATTAAATATATAATTATAAATTTGAATGTTAATTTTTTAAAGTCAGCTCACAGGAAATTATTTGTAAATCTCAAGTCTGGGATGTATCAGAAAATCTCAAGTCAGGAAGCTTAGATGGAATTGTTCAAGTCTGGGATGTACCAGAAAATCTCAAAGGTGCATTGGAAGGTCCTGGAGGGGGCGTTGAGGTAAGATTGTCAATTTTGTGGTTGCCCTGTTTTGCCTTAAGATGAGGATACCTTCTGGTTGGTTTTAAAGTCCATTTGCTTTTTGGAACCATTTTAAAGAGTTAATGTAGAAGTTTCATTCTAGGATTCTAATTCATCTGTCATGGTAGACAATGTTGCAGTCTACAAGATTCTAAACTTCACCATGTTAAACTTCACTGTTTTCAGCATCCATCCATATGTTATGCACTCTGATATGGTTCACATAAAATAATCACTTCTAGTTCACTAATTCATGTTTAACCTTACGCTGCAATAAAAAACCCAGACTTGAAGATACAGAAAAACCATCTACATTAGGCGCACCTGGGAGAAGGACTATCCTTAATATATGTAATTAATAAATGATACCGAATTAACTGATAAAGAGACGGAACTAACAATTGCCGTAACGAATCTAAACTAAAGACGGAAAGAGTCACTCACTGAATACCTATTTATTAAAGAAGACTGAGTTAGTCCTAAAGCCCCAAGACGAAGGCTGAAGCAACTAAGCAAACTGCCTAACATACAGAAAAAAGAAGAAAAAAACGCAGATGAAGAAAACCCCCCAAATCAGCCAAGATACACAAAATCAGTGCTTACCCGTTTCAAAATCAGATTTTGAGACAGTAGGCAGATGGAAGAGTGACGAAGATGGAGCAAAGCGAGTTACGAAGATGGAGGTTGCTTGTGCTGCTCATGAGGGATTTGTTGAATGGAAGTGTTGTAGATGTGGAGAATCGAAGGCCGGTGGATTTTTAATGAAAACAGTTTTGGTTAAATTGTTCTCTGTATTTTTTTAGAAAAATGAGACAAAACAAGTTAAAATATGTTAAAATTGTTGTCTATTATTTTATTTTTTAATTATTATTTTAAGAAACCGCTTTTAAAATATTTATAAAAACACCTATCAAAACAAATTATTTTGTTCTCATAGAACAAAAGAACCATAACATCTGGCTCTTTCTATTTTAAATCAACAATTATTTACCGTCAAAACTTCTAATTATATACTTATTTGAAAAATAACACTTATCTAGAAAATAACTTATAGAGTTTTAAACTTCTTGTCTCAAAAAACAAAAAAGATAAATTCTTGTTCAATAAATAAATAAAAGATAAGTTCTTGTTGGATAGTTGTAGAAGATAACTTCTTCTTAGAGAGTTTTAAAAGATAGTGGATAACTTCTTTCTTGGAGAGTTTTACAAGGGGTAGCTCACCTAGAGTTCTTCTTAGACGATGGAGCTATTTGTTAAAAATTGACGTGGACAGACATTCCCACCTTTAATTTTTTCCGTTAAGTTGTCCGTATCACTATCTTTTGTTTAATATATGGTGTATTGTGCAGTTTCTCCTTCAATTTTTCTTTTTTATTTTCCAATTGGGATTTTTTTCTTTTAATTTTCTTGATTGTATGAGATTTTTCTTTTTGAGAGTTTCTTGAAATTTTTTCTCTTTGTGCTCTTATCTCTTTTCAATGGAACCATCTAGTTAAGTCATATAAATATGCTCTTAAAGATCCTCATTCAAGAATGAGGTCTTGACATCCATCTGGCATATCTCATAGTAAATATGTGCAGCTATGGATAGACAGATCCTGATGGATTTAAGCATAGCAACCAGTGGGAAGATTTCTTCGTAGTCGATACCTTCTCTTTGGATATAACCCTTGGCTACTAACCTAGCTTTGAAGGTCCACCTTTCTAAGCTCTTTTCTTTCTCTTATAGATCCATTTGGACCAAATGGGTTTTATTTCTGCAGGTGCATCTACAAGAGTTCAAACCTTGTTGGAATACATAGATTCCAATTCTGATTTCATTGCCTTTTGCTAATGAACAACATCTACATTATTAATGACTTCCTCATATGTAATGAAATCTGATTCATGTTCATCTAAAAGAGCTACCAAGTGTTCTCTTGGACCCATGTATCTTTTAGGCTGCCTAACAACCCTTCCACTATGACGAGGTGCCACTGGTTCAGATTGAACTCTTGAATCTGTACCAGTTATGACTTAATTAGAATCATCCTTAGATTTTGACCAATCACTTTTTTCTTCAAGAACACTCTTGTTTCGCGGTTTGTGACTTCTCACAAAATCCTTTATAAGAAGGTTGAATTTGCACTGACAAATACCTTCTTATCCTTGGTACTATAGAAGTAGTATTCCCTTGCACCTATAGGATTTCTTACAAACAAACATACCTCTGACCTTGGTTCCATCTTTGTGGACTCAGGTTTATACATATATGTTGGACACCCTCAAGTTCAAAAGTGACAGAAAGAGGGTTTATGTCTTATCCATAGCTCCCTTGGTTGGCGTTTGGTAATAGGAAAGTTTGATGCCTGTGAAAGTTAAGGTTCCTAGGAATCCTATTTTTGAGAATGCAATTCTAGGAAAGTTTATAAAATGTGTTTGGTATGCACTTCACTTTCTTGGGAAAATTATGATACATTGCTAGGAAAATTTAATTCCTATGTTTAGTTGAAGTAGCATATTCTCAAGAATATAACTAAGTTTTCTATAAATGCCCTTTTGTTGAATTAAATAGTAATTAAATAACATAACATATGTACTTTGATAATACAAATATTATAAATACTTATAATTTAAAAAAAATTATCCAATAATAATTTTTTTTATTTTCACATTAAATAATTTTATCATTATTAAATATGTTAATAATACAATACAATAAAAAGATGTTTAACAATGCTAAATCAAACTCAATGGTATCCAGTGACTTTAATTTTGTAGAACACATCTAAATCAAAATTACACAAGTTCATAACCAAATCAAAATTACTTTCATTAGTTCATAACCAAATCAAAATGACATAAGT
>JASKGM010025869.1:0-27624 GCA_034509205.1 Ceratonia siliqua | reverse complement strand
ATGAGTTTAAAACTTTAACTATACATTCCCACTATACATCAAAAGAAGGAAATATGAAAAAAGTAGAGAGATAATATCCATTCCCACTATCCATATATATTGATCCGTGAGTATTTCAATGTATATGCAGTAGGGTCAACGGATATTGACCTGTCATTTTAGATGGAGGCATCTCTGGTTGTTTCTTGGCATTTCCATAAGTGACTTTTATAAGTCAAGTCTATTGATATGCTGATGGCGTAGAAAATAAGGCACAATATGGATTTTTTTCTTTTTGTTTTTTGCAGGAATTAGAATAATCCACAAACTCTTTTCCCATTGCACAATATTTAACAAGATGATAAAGAAAATAGTGTTCTATTGAGATGCAATTATATCTACTGAAAGATTTTTGAATTTGAAAATCTTTTTGGTTGGTATGTTGAATTGTCACTTCTCACACGCTATAAGTGAAAGATATAGTCCTCACATTTTTGTTTCAAATCTACAAATAGATATTTTATCTGATTCAATGGTCAATAGGCATGGACAAGCTGGTATTTTATATTTTATTATGTATTGCGATTAGAACTGTTTACATTTTATTTTGTTTTTATTTATTTTTAAAACACACTAAATGCATGCTATTTTAATCTCTCTCAATATGACCAATAGTGAATTTATGAGATTTGTAAGTGAAGGATCTTATTCCTTAAAAGGAAAAGAAAATGTCTGAAAGAACATGCCGCAAGAAATCACAGCTATTTAGAGGTTTTTTTATTATTAATAACTGATCAATTTTAAACATAACGTATCTAAGTATTTTATAATTGATTTTTAAATATTTACTTATTACTTAGTGACGGAAAAAACTTAGAAGTAAAAAGCATCACGTGTTCACATTAAATAGAATAATTGGACACCTTTTTATTTTTAAAATTCATCAATTATTAATAATAAAAATTTGGAGGTTTTTTTATTATTAATAATTGATGAATTTTAACATGGTTGGAGTGATGATTGCATAGATTGACTTACCAAATAAAAGTGTAAATGGACTTTATCAAATGTACATTGGTTTTGCGTGTAATATAAGCATAAATTTTCTCACCTTTATATCAAAGACTTAGAAAATAACTCTCCATTAATGACCAAAAGAATTGGCGTTATTATGGGGCTGAAGAAGGACTTAAATAATTGTTATTCTATTATTATCTAGGACTTGAAAAATAACTCTCCATTGTTATTCTATTATTATCTATAAATTAAGTTTGAAGAAGGACTGTAATAATTGTTATTCCATTGTTGACCAATAAATATGTTTAATTGGGGTCCTTGATTTCAGATTGAGCCAGTTGTATAAATTATGTTCTGATGAAATGAAAAGTAAAATTTATATAAATCAATTTTCTTTTGTTTTTTTTAATTTAAAAATCTTAATTTTGAGGAAAATCCTAAAAATTTTCATAGTACACGAATTAATCTACAAAATTAATTAAAGTTTTATTGATTTTGCTTGTTGAGTTAGAGACACTAATGAATCAATTTTTAAGGAAGAAAGAAAATGAAATCTTGTAATTTTCTTTTCTTAGGGAAAGTCATTATAGATGGAATAAAAAAATATTGTAAAAATTTGTTAATTATTTTTTAAATGAATTTCAAATATCTTTTTTTTTTTTACGATAAGGATATAAGATATTCTCGATTAGACTTATGCATTAATATTCAAAATTAAATTTTTCTTTGGATATTTTTAATGACACACCCTTCATATCGATGATCTGGTATACTGACTCCAAAGTTTAAATCTAAAAACTCAAGATTGAAGGAGAGATAAAAGAAAGAAATATAAGATAAACAAATTAAAATCAAGGGAAAAAAGTACTTTATATTATCAAATTCAATAGATTCACAATGCTTATGTAATAAGCAGTGAGTAATATATGGTCAATATGCACTTATATCACCAAACTTTCTTTTCTTACATTTGTATTGGTTTCAAACGCAATTTATTCTTATGATTTCATTTTATTATTCATCATATATTTGACTTTCATGAAATATCAACTAAAAAATAATTTATTTTTACATATTTATTCTTATTGTCAGAATTGTAAGGAAGCAAAAGTGATACACTTGAATTCCAATGAGTATTGATTTAATGATTAAAGAGGTGTTCTGTTCAAATTTTAAGGCGAATATCCAAAAAAATTTAATTTCTTAAATAAACCAGACACAATGTGGTGGAAGGCACCCTTAAGACCTCTCAGGTAGGAACGAATAATTAATTATATATATATAAATTATTGATTAAAATATTTTACTTATCAATCCAATGAACTATGGGGCCAAAAAACTTGTAGAATAATTTCTTATTGTTGACCAAAAGTCTTAGCGTTAACAATGGGATAGACTTTAAAAGTTGCTATTATGCTATTGATTATATATCAAAACTTGAAAATGAAATTTGTATTATTGACCAAAAGACTCAATGTTATTATAGGGTGGAAGGACTTAAATAATTATCATTCTATTATTATGGGAGACTTTGAAAATAAGAAAAGGGGAGGTCTGAGTCTTTCAAAGAACAAACAATTGACTACTTCCATTAGGATTCAGAATTTCACAGTAAAATTCTCTCCAAATTTTGATGATAGCGTGATGTAATAGCATGATTAAAAAAAAAAAATTACAACTAGTAAAACGATGATTTAAGGAAGAGAAGTATTAAATAACAATTTTCAAAGAGAAAAATAAACTGTTACCATAAGTCGTAATTTGTTTTCCTCCTTTCTAACTTACAACTCAATTTGTCTTAAGAGTCGATAAGAACTTAATTTCAATATAATTTATATAAAGTGGAGAATTAAGGATACAGTCAAGAAAGTTTTTTAAGCACAATTGATCTAGACTTTTTTATTGGAGGCGCTAAAAAGAAAAAAATTAGACAATTTTCATTGCTAGGGCTCAATTATAATATTTTATTTATATTAATAAAAATTACATTATATAAAGAAAAAAATTATTTTTTGGCCCCCTTAACAATGCATGAGGGACCGTGCCTGTCGTCTAGTTAAAAATTTATCTACAGTCAATTACTTATAAAAAATTGTCTTATGATATTTGATACAATTAATTTTTTAAAACTGAAACTTTTAATTTTATATTTATTAAACTTTTTAAAGAATTATATATAATATTTATCCTCAAATTTTTTAAAAATTGAGATTTCAGCTTTATTAATTAAGTCAGCAACCTGAGGTTCAATAAACATAAGAATTTGAGGAAAATATTATATCATGCAATCCTAAAAAAAAAAAAAAGAGTTATTCCAGATCTACGTTTAATTATCATCAAATCCTGATGGGCACTGTTTTCATTCTCATAACTGACCAAAAAATGACACACTTAATTGATAACCATATTTTTTTGGTAAACTGAAGAGAAGGAAAAAAAGACAAAAAACTACTGCCTAAAGAAAACAGTAGCAGATGCCTCAATTCAAATGTTGAGAATTTTTAGCTCCCAATTTCACTTTAGTTTTGTGTAATCATATATATTATTATGAAATTATTTAAGGCACCAAAAAAATAAGTAAATCTTTTGAGATATTATAATAAAATACAGTATCTCTAAAGACAATCAATACTCAATAGAAATAATTTTATTTTCTTACAAAACGTTAAAGATAGTAAGAGAACTCACAATTCAATATCAGATGTTCAAACTTTAATTACACGAGTTACATCACAGAATAAATGCATACCAGAAATTTATGTTCAAAATTGGTATTATTTCTAACAGAATATTTTACTTCAACGCCATAAAATGAGTAATGCTACGTACTCTCACAAACATTTTTCTTTCACAAATTAACTTCACCTTCTTTCGCACATCACATCACACCAAATTTTAATCTCTCTCAATATGACACAGCAAATTTATGAGATTTGTGAGTAATATAGTTTGTTTTGTAAGTAAAGTATCTTATTCCTTAAAAGGAAAAGAAAATGTCTGAAAGAACATGCCAAAAGAAATCACAGCTATATGAAAGAAAAATCACAGCTATTTAGAGGTTTTTATTATTATTAATAATTGATCAATTTTAAACATGGCTAGAGTCATGATTGCTTAGATTCACTTACCAAATAAAAGTGTAAATGGACTCCACCACTAATAAATGAAAATACTTGATCAAATGTACGTTGATTTTGCGCTGAATATAAGCATAAATTTTCTCACCTTTATATCAAAGACTTAGAAAATAACTCTGCACTAATGACCAAAAGACTTTGCGTTAATATGGGGTTGAAGAAGGAATTACTCTGCACTAGTATCCTTAATTTTTTCACCACAAGTTCGTATTTAAATTTATGAACATTTAACTTAATTCTGCTCTTAAATAACATGCAAGGAATTACTAATTAAAATCAAAAGTAAAATAACCTCTTAAAGGAGATCTATATAGTAGCTTTCAGTCTTCACGATAGTACAGGCCTTCAGTTCAAGTGGAAAAAACGTGTATTAACTTCCTTAATTATAATATCTAAATAAAATAAATGTTAAATGTTATAAAACAGTAAACTTACACTTAAAATAATAACGGACAACTAGTACTTGTGTATCAAACCAATTAACTATGCATTTTAATTTTTCATTTTGAAATATATAAGTTGATTTAAATTAATCAAAGAACTAAATAATATCCCTGAATTCACTCAATGATGTGGATTAGTAGCACCTTCACATTTAAAAAAAAATTAGATGCTCTCAGAACAAGAGTATGTAATCTCTCACTTTGAAGTACTAAAAATGGAATAAGTATCCAAATAAAATAATTTTTGTATGTATTTTTATCTTCAAACTGTATCTAAGTCTATTGTCTTGGATAAAAAATATTCAAGTAAAAATAATTATACACATATAATCTAAATAAATACTAATATAATTTCTCTCTATTTTAATCTATTCTATTCGATTTTGTCTTTCCACTATTAATAAATCACAACTCAATTATTGATAATTCCTTTTATGTACCATCCTTTTCTCCTACATTGAAAATTTTGTCGTTTTTGCATTTTTTGTGATGAAATATTCAAGTGAAAAGAATTCAACAAGCTGGCATTGACTTTAATATTTGAAGACTTCATGTGCTTTCCTTTTCTCCTTGTGATATATATAGTCTTGTTTCATTGATATGAAGTCTCATTCTTCATTCTCATAAGCATTCAACCTATCAGACATGGCAAAACTTTGCTTACTTTTCTTTGTTTCCATGCTTTGGCTGCATTGCCTCACATCCTACTTAGCTTTGAGTAAACTCAACTTGACCATGGATGAACATGCACTTCTTACTTTCAAATCTTCAATTACTTTGGATCCCTATAATCTCTTGACTAATTGGTCCATCTCTTCTTCTATATGCTATTGGGTCGGGATTACCTGTGATGCTCACCATGGAAGAGTGCACGTCTTGAATCTTGGTAACATGGGTCTTATGGGTACCATACCCCCACAACTAGGAAACCTTTCCTTCCTTGTTAAACTTGACCTTAGCAACAACACCTTTCATGGTCAGTTGCCAAAAGAGTTACTACAATTGCGAAGATTGAAACTACTCAACTTTAGCTATAATGGATTTGATGGAGAAATTCCAACATGGATTGGTGGCTTATCTACACTTCATCACTTGATTCTTGAGAATAATAGTTTCAATGGTTTTATTCCTCTATCTATATTCAACTTGTCAAA
This sequence comes from Ceratonia siliqua, assembly GCA_034509205.1. Lineage (NCBI taxonomy): Eukaryota > Viridiplantae > Streptophyta > Magnoliopsida > Fabales > Fabaceae > Ceratonia > Ceratonia siliqua. The sequence continues at coordinate 21,894 of JASKGM010025869.1, read as the reverse complement.
GTTAGAGACCTTGGATTGTAATGATAATTCTATCCAAGGTACCATTCCACTTGAGGTTGGAAAACTTCAACAGTTGAAGAATTTACGCATTGCAAGGAACAAGCTTTCAGGAACTATACCTCCAACAATTTTTAATTTATCATCAATTGAATTGTTCAGTTTGTCGTATAACTCCTTAACAGGTCAGTCTTCGAATTTGTAAACATAATGTTTTCTATATATTTAAAAATATTTGAAGCAATCTCTTAACAGTTTTGTTTTACAGAACCAAACATTCTCAATTTTAAGATTTAAAATGCATTTTGTTTGTCTAATGTTGAATTGTTTTTCATTTCTTTTTTATAATTATATATCACATTTCATGTGTTAATTATCAAGTACTTTGAAGTCTTTCTTTATGTTGTTTTTTTTTTTTAGCTTAGTTAGTCCGGGTTTACATAGCTATTGCTTTACAGTTTTTTTTTTTTTAAGAAAAATGTTAAAAAAATTACATACTATGATTAAAAATCATATTTAGACCTTTGTAAGGTTTGCCATATATAACGTAAGGTCTAATAGCATAATTAAAAGCAATAAACAATTTAAAAAGTGAGGAAATTCAAATTTGCAATTCATGGTGGACATTATCTTCCTAACGAGTGTGTTGGGAATATCGTAAATTTGAAATTTTAATTGAATTAAATTTTATTATTTTGATAAAAAATTAAAAAGTCTTATTTTAATTTGAGTTGTTTAGAATCTAATTAAAACAGCTTTCAAATAATCTTTTTTTAAAATATGGATTTTACTATTGTTTTAAATCTTATTAGAATTTAAAATTTTTATTTTTTTAGGGGTCTATTACCTTTATAATTATATTTTATTATAAAGATAAAAAAGTTCATTTAAAAAGCATAAAATTTATTAGAATTTATTTTTAATTTTGTTATTTCTTTTTTCAAAAACAAATATTAGATTAATAGTAAACATTAACTTCTTTAACTTTTCGGTGTATAAACCAAAAACATAAAAGTTCAGAGTAAGAATTTACATTCATTGTTTGGACAAATATTTCTACGCATATTAATTTTTTATTAGTGTAGGATATTATTGTAAAATAAAAATATAATTAAATTCTATTAATTTAAAATCTTCTCCAAACAATAACATTCGTTTAAACTTTATAAATCAATAAATTTGTTTCAAACATAAGATTTCATTGACTAATAGAATTCAATTCAATTCATATATAAGAGTTAAATTAAATTCTTAGAATACTTGGTATTAAACCTACCCAAAAATTTTTTAGAACAATACTTTTTTACCAAGAATTCGAAAGCGAAGAATTGGAAAGCAACTCCCCTTTCAGTAATATTTAATCAAAATAAAAAGCATAAGGAACTTTAATCTATAAAATATATATGCCTGCAAAGAATTTTTTCGGAATTGAAAATAAAAGTAAAAATAAAGTATGCTTTGATTACCCAAACTCTATATAACTTTGGTCAAATGATATTCTCCATCATGTTATATAAATATTTGAAATTAATAAGGAAATGCAAATTCATCAAATAAAAGAATAATTAATTACAATATTTTTTTAAAAATTTATATTTTGTTAAAATTATTAATTATACATTTTTTATTTTTTAATATTGTATCCAAATAATAAACATAAAAAAATAACATTATTCCAAAATATTTTAAATTAGAAAAACTTAAAACTATAAAAGATACAAAATTTAAAGAAAGAGATTGTTTTTAAAAGAACTAGCAATTAAAAAGTTCTTCATTCTTCCATTTTGCTTCTAGTAAAAATGTTCAAATAAGTAAAACGTTCTAATCAAACCTTTCTTTCTAGGTAGTTGCAACCCCAAAATGGGGTGCTAACAATACAACCCTACCTCTCACCACCCATTTGTTTTTTTTTTTTTTCACTTTTTGTATTATTTGACAATTTTTTACCCCTAATATTTTTTGAAATATTTTTGAAATCTTCTCCTTAAGAAAAAGTAATGTCTAAAAAAACTGTTGAAGGAATAGTATAAGAATTATAGAAAATTTTTAAAAAATTCAAAAAAATTTTAAAAAAATATCAGAGATAGAAAATGGTCAATTAATACAAAAAGAAAAAAAAAAGGGTGGTTGAAGGTAGGAATGTATAGATATTGCCTCAAAAGTGGGGCGGTTTTGACAAATGCCTTCTTTTCTATCTGCCTTCTTTTATTTCTTTCTTTGCCTCCCGTCCAAAAATTAACATACACTTGAGGAGATTAGCAAAGAATTATTTAACAGAAATCTGAAAAAGTGAGAAGTTTAGATTTATGAGTGTTTTAAAACCAAACATCAATTTATGACTTTTATAGATAAAAAGCATAAGAAATAAAAGTTACAACATTCCCAGACAAGGCTAAGACACCACAAATCAGAAAACTGAAGGGGGAATTTTGGTGATTCTCATTTGTAGCACTTGAAAATATAAATAAATCAGAAGATATATGTGTGTGTAGGAATTGACTTTATTTGGAGACTGGTTTTTTTTTTTTAATTTTTTCTTATTTTCACGTCTCATATAGTGATTCTTGTTTAATTACAAGGGTGTTTGTTAAACTTCTAAAGAAAATTATATAACATTGTTTACTTGCTCCTCAGCCTCATAGTCTTTCAGTCTACTAAACATGGCAAAAGTGGGCTTTTGTTTCTCTCTTTTCATGGTTTTGATATATTGCTTCATTGTCTGCTTAGCTATGAGAAAGACTAACTTCACCGTTGATGAATCTTCCCTTCTTGCTTTCAATATCGTACAACTTTGAATTCAAACAAATGTACAAAGTTTAGGACTCTTGCTGTATTTAAATAGATGTATTAATGAAAATCAATTAAACCACAACCTCTTCTTTCTTCATGCAACTCAATTGGAAAATTTCGCATTCTTTGTTCATCTTGACCTTAATATCAATGGCTTCTTTGGTCAACTGCCAAAAGATTAGTTTGATTATGTAGATTGAAACTACTCAGCTTGAGTTACAATGAATTTACTCAGAAACATCCAACATCAATAGAGGGCTTAACTTGACTTCAACACACAAGATTCTGAAACAGTAGCTTTGCTGCATGGTTTTATTCCACCATCAATGTCAAACTTGTTAATGCCTAATTTCAAGGGAGAATCCATTACCATTGAATTGGTTAACATTTGAAGATTCCTAGTAAGATAAGAATCCCAAACTTAAGATTTAATGAAACATAGTCCAAGGAATATAATTCTTATTGTCCCAACCATAAATCTTAAATCTTAAATGATTGATCCATAATAAATTAATATAATAATCATAAATGGTGTTCCAGATTAAATAATTAAGTCATAAATTAGGATAGGATCTATATGATTTTATATTTGTGTTTTGATTTTCAGTCAACATTAACTATTTTTTGACATAATATATTTATTAGCAATAAATATTTAATTTTTTTTAAAAATAAAAACAATTTAATACTTTTTACATTTCTATTTATAAATTCTTAGTTCAATATGACTTTGAATTATTGTTAAGTCATTAAATTCTTGGGATCAAAGAAACAGTGTAATTATCAAAATAATAATAATAATAAGTACTGTGGCTAGAATATTTTTTTTTTCCAATGGATGGTATTGTAACTTTAGGAGGGAGTGCAGCTTTAAACTTCTGACACTGAAGTCAACTAATACTTAATGTTAGGATACTTAATGTTAGGAGATGTGTTACTTGAGATAGTTTTCTTGGACAGAATATCACTTAGATGTATTATAAATGTAGGAGAAGTAGTTATTTTATATATATATATATATATTTATAATTTCTGTAATAAATCATTCCCTACATGTTAATTGGTCAAAAAAATTTGAGTTTTGTGAATCCTACTTCACTAATGATTGAGTTATTGCATTTTTATTGGTTCCTCTACCATCGCACACGCACGCTCAACCTGCTCCATCCAACCACACTTTCTGATGGTTATAAGTGGGTCCACTTACAATATTAGAATCATTGTAAAATCATATCTTTGGAATCAACATTTTGATAAATTATCCATTTTTTTTTTTTATACTTCCTCAACTTGAGCCACGGCATGGATAGACGGTTTATTTACAATTAAACACATGGATTTTATTAATAGTAGTTTCAGTGGAGAAGTTACGACATGGATAGACGGTTTATTAATAATAGTTTTGGTGGTGTTATTCCTTTATTTGTATGCGATTTGTTAAATCTAGAGATCTTGGTATGGACATATAATTATATCGAAGGATCTATTCATTTGAGATTGGAAAACTTCAAAACTTGAAAATGTTTTTCATTTCCACTAACAAGCTTTCAGAATGATGAATTAATTCATTTCTTTTCAAGCAATCTTTTTATTTTTAACATGGCAGGAGATATTCCTAAAGAGATTGGTGGCCTTTCAAAATTAAAATTCATATACTTAGGTGCTAATCAGCTTTCTGGCTCTATACCTTCAACTATCTTCAGCTGTTCAGAGTTGCAAGAGATTGATTTTGGCAGTAATAATTTGTCTGGGAGCATCCCGTTGGGTTGGCATCAATTGAAAATGCTCAGTTTGTTAAATCTGGACACAAATGGATTGATTGGACACATACCAAGGGACATTGGAAACTTGACTATGCTTGAAGAGTTATCTCTTGGTTACAATAACTTAGAAGGTTTTTCATTTCCACTAACAAGCTTTCAGAATGATGAATTAATTCATTTCTTTTCGAGCTATCTTTTTATTTTTAACATGGCAGGAGATATTCCTAAAAAGATTGGTGGCCTTTCATGAATTAATTCATTTCTTTTCAAGCTATCTTTTTATTTTTAACATGGCAGGAGATATTCCTAAAAAGATTGGTGGCCTTTCAAAATTAAAATTCATATACTTAGGTGCTAATCAGCTTTCTGGCTCTATACCTTCAACTATCTTCAGCTGTTCAGAGTTGCAAGAGATTGATTTTGGCAGTAATAATTTGTCTGGGAGCATCCCGTTGGGTTGGCATCAATTGAAAAAGCTCAGTTTGTTAAATTTGGACACAAATGGATTGATTGGACACATACCAAAAGACATTGGAAACTTGACTATGCTTCAAGAGTTACATCTTGGTTACAATAACTTGGAAGGTATGATACATACAAATTTTTAGATCCATCTCACCCCAAATATCTAGGAGAGGAATACTCCTCTTATAAAATTCACAAACGGTTCTTTTTAGCTAATAATTAAAATTTATCTTATCACTTTAATTTATCTAATGCACGTTATTTAATAAAAAAGAACCTTTTGTGAGTTTTTTAAGAAATATCCCCACTTTAGAACTGTTTTCTCTTTAACATATTTGTCCTACCTATCTGCCAGACTCTATCAACCTGTATTTTTTTTCTTTTTTGTTAACCATCTCCTATAACTTTTGTTTTTTAAAAAGAAGCATTAAAGGCATTATATATTTTTGAATGTATACTTATTTGAATTCAAAAAATAAAAAAATAATTAAAAATAAATACATGTAAGGATTATTAATAAATTCTTTTTAATACCTTAAAAATATCCTTCATTCTCCTTCATACTTCATAGAAATTTTGAGCAAAATTTCCAAGTAATTTGGTTGCGGAAACCTTTCTTTGTGGAATAAATTAATTTGAAAAGTGTAAAATAAATTAACCTTTATTTTTTATTTTTTTTAGGTTTATTTGCAAAAAAAAAGTTATTATATTAACAGTAAATATTAACTTCTTCAAATTTTCAGAGTAAACCAAAAAAAATTTCAAAGTAAGAATTTACGTACATTATTTGGACAAATATTTATTTTAAGGTTTGTAAAGTATAAAACAATTCCTATGCATATTAATTTTTATTAGTAAAGGATGAAATTAGAGCTTCCAACTTTGAAATAAGCTTTCTTACTTCTTTGAAAAATTGTAAACAGCTGAAAGCATATTGGTCCATTTTTTATATTGTGATTTAACGCATTTTTTACATGATGTATTTATTAGCTATAAAGATATAATTTATTTTAAAATAAAAACAAATAATTTTGGTCCATTTTTACTGTTGGAAGTAGGTGGGAGTTTTCTAGAGCCTCCGAGAAACCTTTGAAAAATCCTTAGATATTTTCACCTTTAACACACATGTGCATTTATCTAATTAGTATTTACTCAATTAAATGAGAAAATTTTCATTCCAAAATAATGAACTTAAGAAAGATAATCCTCTTTTTTTTTAAAACCAAAAAAAATTTTAAGAGACTGAAAATTACAATTTTAAGAAAGATAATTTTTTTAACATTTTTGTTTTACAGAACCAAACATCCTCAATTTTAAGATTTAAACTGCATTTTGTTTGTCTAATGATGAATTGTTTTCTATTTCTCTTTTATAATTATTTATCTCATTTCACGTGTTAATTATCAAGTACTATGAAGTATTTCTTTATATATTGCTTAAAGAAAACATGTAAGAAATATGTTAAAAAAATGACATACTATGATTAAACATCATATTTAGACCTTTTTAAGGTTTTGCCACGTATAAAATAAGGTCTAATAGCATAATTAATAGCAATAAACAATATTGTATAAACTATAGTTTAAATCTTACAACATTATAAGAGTGAGGAAATTCAAATTTGCAATTCATGTACCTTATTTTTTTTAGGGGTCTCTGGTGGACATTGTCTCCCTAAAGAGTGTGTTGGGAATCCCATAAATTTGGAAATTAAATTCTATTATTTTGATAAAAAATTAAAAAATCTATTATTTTAATTTAAGTTGTTTAGAATCTAATTAAAATAGCTTTCAAATAATTTTTTTTTAAATATGGATTTTAATCTTGTTTTAAATCCTATCAAAATTATTAGAATTTAAAATTTTTATTTTTTTAGGGGTCTATTACCTTTATAATCATCTTTTATTATTAACAGTAAACATGCACTTCTTTAAATTTTCAGTGTATAAACCAAAAAATTTTAAAATTCAGAGTAAGAATTTCCATTCATTGTTTGGAAAAATATTTGTTTTAAGGTTTGCAAATAATAAAAAAATTCCTATTCATATTAATTTTTAGTAGTAAATGATGAAATTAGAGCTTCCAACTTTGAAATAAGCTATGAGTGTCGTCAAATTTGTAATAATTCTTGATGTTTAAATATAAAAACAAATAAAGAAAACAAATAAGTTAAAATAAAAACAAATAATTTTTACATAATATTATTTGCAAATAATAATTCTTTGAAAATTTGTAAACAGCTGAAATTTCTAGATTTACCAAATTTTTTACATAATATATTTATTAGCTATAAAGATCTAATTTATTTTAAAATAAAAACAAATAATTTTTACATTTATATTTATAAATTCTTAGTTCAATATAACTCTGAATTATTGGTAAGTTATTAAAATATCTTAGAAGTATTATAAATGTTGTAAAAGTATTCATTATATACTTATTTATTTATCATTGCGGTAATAAATCTTGTATTATTTAATTTATAGGTGAAATTCCATATTCTCTATTTAAGATGCACTTTTTGAAAGATTCTTCGTTTCGTGAAAACAAATTACATGGTACTCTACCACAAAATATGTGTCATCAACTTCCTTCACTTGAAATCTTTTCTGTGCATAATAATCAATTGGTGGGAAGCATTCCCAAAACAATCAACAATTGTACGGATCTAAAAGAACTGTATTTACACACCAATTTCTTTACAGGTACGCTATCCTACCTTTGAAATGGCATCTCCATTTGTTCATTTAGTTTTATTCAAATATATTAATGTCGGTGCACCTTATATGCTTTCAAACAAATGTAAAAATGAGCTCTGGGCCAGGAATTGTTTGTGAGAATTATATTATGAGTCAAAAATTTTGCTTGAATTTTATTTGGGAAATAATTTTTTGTCCCTAATTTAATAGAAATGATATAATTATATTTATCATTTCAACGAACTAATTATGACAAAATAAGATTAGCAAATATCTATTCAACAGAGTTATTTATTTGAGATGTCTTCTAAAATGGTTTTTCTATTTTTCTTCTTTATTTTTTCGTCACTTTTTTTATTACGTTATATATGTCTAGATTTGCTGGCAAAGGATAGATAAGAAATAGCTAGCACTAAATTAATAATTCTATGTAATTCCTTGTGAAGAATTTTTATTAACTTAAGTACATGTAATAAAGGATATTACTTTGAATAATAAATATCATTTCTTCCCTCATTTAATCTAAACATCCTCTTGAAAAACATTCATAATAAAATCTAAATATCCTCTTGAAATCAATGAACCAACAATTAAGTGAAGACTAAAAGTATTCAACACAAACAGAGCCAGAACTAAATCCAATTCCTACAACTCTTGAGACATATATTCGAAACATGAAAGTTCAAAAACTTGTCAAATTCCAAATTCAGTTTCGGCCAGAACCCAATAAAAACTTTCTAATCATACTGAACCAATATCCATAGCCAAACACCAGAGAAAGATATCTCATGACGTAAACTCAACCACTATCACAAAATTAACAATTCACAAATACTTGGTTCCACAATTTTTAATGAGATAAAGAACCCAGAAATGGAGTAAAAGGTCCCTTAATCAAATTTCATCAAATAAACATAAGTTCAAAAATCCACTTTGACAAGTCACCCCCTTAAGGCAAGAAACTCATAATTTTAACCCCTCCCAGATTCAATACAGAGAAACCCCAACTCAATGACTTCTTCAAATTCAGATGGAACCAAGATGCGAGAATGGAGAGTCCAAACTTAAAGAACCAAACGAACAAAATAACACAACTCTAGAACTAGGCCTCATAGAGGAAGGACCAAAATCTTCAGAAATCAAACTCACGCCAGAAAAATATTTAAGCTAAAAACTGAAATAAGAAATTACTTGATAAGACTACTTCAGCGACCGGACGTTAAAGAAGAAGACATTCTAGATTTAAATATTGAAGGCTGTAGCTACTAAAGCGCTACGGTAACAATCTGGTTGCTGCAGGAAACGCGGGTGGGCAAGAAATGGAAATGAAAATAGCCGAGCTTACTTGCTAAAATTGTTGACTAAGGGAAGTTATTAGAAAGGAGGGGTTATGCCGGTGGAAGGATCTTGAAATTTCTGGAAGAAACTAGGATTAATTTTCTTGCCTTCTATCCCAGCTAATTGGGAAAATAAAAAGGATCCTTTTTTCCTATTGAAAGTCAGTGGGAGTTTTCTAGAGCCTTCGAGAAAGCTTTGAAAAATCCTTAGATATTTTGGCCTTTAACACATATGTGCATTTATCTAATTAATATTTACTCAATTAAATGAGAAACATTTCATTCCAAAATAATGAAGTGAACTTTAAGAAAGATAATCATTTAAAAAATATATATTATAGACTTATTATATATTTTTAAATATATAATTATTATAATTTAAAAAATAATAAATAAAATACAAGTAAAAATTATTTATAAAAATAAATTTTCTTAATGTCTTAAAAAATATAGTACTTTAAGTTAAATTACTCTTTTTATCTTTATAATTATCTTCTATTACATTTGTACCATTACTTCTGATTGCGGGCCAAATCCCTCCCAAATTTTTTGGCTTCTAACTCTAGTTGGGCCATGTGCATACTTGAGAGTGCACAACACTATTCTTCACTTTTTTTTGACTTCTCAACACCTAAAAACATGTTAATTTGAAAAGCGTAAAATAAATTAACCATTATTTTTATTATTTTTTTATAAAAATATTATATTAATAGTAAATATTAACTTCTTTAAAATTTTAGAGTATAAACCAAAAAACGATTTCATAGTAAGAATTTACATATATTGTTTGGACAAATATTTGTTTTATGGTTTATAAAGTATAAAAAAATTCCTATGCATATTAATTTTTTTATTAGTAAAGGATGAAATTAGAGTTTGCAACTTTGAAATTAGCTTACTTACTTCTTTGAAAAATTGTAAACAACAGAAGCTACAGCTCTGGAATTGAAACCAACTTACTTCTTTATTTTTTCATCGCCTTTTTATTATGTTGTATATGTTTGGATTTGCCGGTAAAGGATAGATAAGAAATAGCTAGCACCAAATTAGTAATCTTATTTAATTTCTTGTGGATAAGTTTATGTGATTATACTTTTATTAACATAAGAACATGTAATAAAGAATATTACTTTGAAGAATAAATATCATTTGTTTTGTCATTTGTTACTGTTTTGGATAAATATAGAAAAGTTTAGTTTATTGCATACTAACACACCTTTTCTACCCTTTCTTGCTTTTAGGTTCTATACCCAAAGAGATAGGTGATCTTGGTACACTTCAGATATTAGAGTTAGGATCTAACAATTTGTGGGGATCCATTCCTTCGGGTATTTTCAACATGTCAACGCTAAAGAGGTTGTATGTTGGAAATAATTCCCTCTCGAGTTTTCTTCCATCAAATATAGGATCTAACATCCCCAACTTGGAGGAGCTAGAACTTTTGGAAAACCAACTTACTGGAGCTATTCCAAATAGCATATCCAATGCTTCAAAACTCACTAGGTTAGCAATGGCAGGGAACAAATTTAATGGCATTATACCCAATACATTTGGGAATTCATCAAGATTGTTTGAACTAAATTTGTCTTGGAATAATTTTAATGGGCCGATTCCCACTACAATTAATAGATTACAAAATCTTCAGCGTTTTGATCTTTCCAATAATAAATTGGAAGGATCCGTCATAGATGAACTTTGTCAAATTAGAGGCTTGAGTGAGTTGTACTTATCCAATAATAAGCTTTTTGGACATGTGCCAACATGTTTGGGGAATCTTACATTTCTAAGGAAACTGCATTTGGATTCCAACAAGTTGATTTTAAAAATACCGTCTTCTCTTTGGAGTCTCAAAGATATCTTAGAAATAAACTTGTCCTCTAATGCTTTAACTGGATTTCTTCCACCAGAGTTTGGGAACTTGAAAGCTCTTGTATTATTGGATCTATCAAAGAATCAAATTTCAAGCAATATTCCTACAACCATTGATGGCCTATTAACTTTGCAGACTCTCTCCTTTGCACACAACAAATTGCAAGGGTCTATTCCTAAAACACTTGGCCAATGTGTGAGCTTAGAATTCCTAGACATTTCCCACAATTATCTATCCGGTATGATTCCGAAGTCCTTAGAGTCACTTATTTATCTTAAATATTTAAATCTTTCTTATAATAGATTACAAGGAGAGATTCCTAGTGGTGGGCCTTTTAGAAATTTGGCAGCTAATTCTATCATGATGAATGAAGCGCTTTGTGGCAAGCCCCAATTACAAGTGCCACCATGCAGAGATGGAAAGAAGCAAAGATCAATGGCAAAGCTACTTCTGTTGAAATACATATTACCCATAGTTGTTTCAACCATTTTGATCATTTCATGCATAATCATTCTCTGGCATAAACGAAGAAATGCTAACGATCCAATTCAAAGGGATCTATCAATCATAGGAGTTCCAAGAAGGATTTCTTATTTTGATTTATTACAAGCAACAAATGGATTTGACGAAAGTAATCTACTTGGTAGGGGCAGTTTTGGTTCTGTGTTCAAAGGGAAGCTTTTGAATGGGATGATGATCGCAGTTAAAGTATTTAATTTAGATTCAGAAATAATGTCAAAGAGCTTTGAAGCAGAATGTGAAGCACTGCGCAACCTCCGCCATCGTAATTTAGTCAAGATCATGAGCAGTTGTTCCAATGTGGATTTCAAGTCCTTGGTAATGGAGTTCATGCCAAATGGGAGCCTTGATAAATGGTTGTATTCCCATAACTACTGTTTAGACTTCTTACAAAGATTGAATGTGATGATAGATGTGGCATTTGTTTTGGAGTATCTCCATCATGGCTCCTTAACACCAGTCGTTCATTGTGATTTGAAACCAAGTAATATTTTATTAAATGAAGATATGGTTGCCCATGTGAGTGACTTTGGAATTTCCAAACTTTTAGATGAAGGAAAATCTAAGACATATACAGAGACATTGCCTACAATTGGTTATATTGCACCAGGTAATTGTTTTAAGTTTGTTGTTAGCTATTTTGTATTTTTATTTGTATTTGTATTTTCAGCATATATATGCATAGGTTGGATACACAAAATTTTTTGAAAAACTAGCATGCATTATTTTCAAATGTGTTTTTGAATTAGAGGAAACCTTAGCAAATGATAGTCATCAAATTTCTATAGACTGGAGCTTAATATCCCAATTAGAAATATCATATAATTTAAAAATAGTGTATGACAACTACGGTAATATGCATGGGAAATACTACACTTGTGTGTATACAGTTTTGATGTTCTTGATTTAATTTCCATAAACATGAGTTCAATTGAACTGGACTTTATTAAATTAGCAATGTAAAACTATAACATGTGAAACTTGTTTCCTTTTTTCATTCTAAAACAAGCTACTCTTGTGTATATCATTTTTCATATATTTCTTTCTGTGTTTGCTATGTTCTATTTAGTATGAATTGTAAATTACATTAACTCTTCTAAATACTTTCGCAAAATGTATTGAAAAGCAGAGAAATTTTTGTGTACATAAAACTAACATCTTTGTTAAAAACATGAGTTAGTCATCATATTGTATATAAAACATTTAAGCTTTATGATCTTATAAGTTAGTATATATACAACTATAATTTTTTAATTGTAATATATAATGGAGAGTTAGTCATTGAATAATTCATATTTGTAAAGAGATTTTAGAATTTTATTAGTTAGAGTTATGGGTAGCATATTTTAAAAATGTAAAGGAGATCTAATTAATTTTTAGAAATAAGGGGGAGGTATGAATAAAATCATAAAATTTGAAGAGAGACTGAAGTATTTTGTTCTTATATTTTGAACATATAATATATTTTGAAATATAATAAATAATTAGCTGTTTTGTCATAATTACTTTTCATTCAACAATTTGGTCAATGAAAATTACACCATGTAATACAATATCAAGATGTATAATACTGTTAATTCTTACCCTAAAGTGATGAATTGAATATATATAGCAATTAATTTTAGTCCAGCTATTTAGGATCTTTTTTTGTTATAAGAGGCCCATGACTTGAGTGCCCAGTGGAAAAATGAAAATGATAGGAATCTAATTTATGACATTAAGTTTACATCAATCTTAAATATTAATGCTAATTTCATGTGAGTTATATGCTCAATAGCAAAATCATATATATCTTCTAAAAAGGTATTTTCATTTGTGAAACATTTCTTTTAGTTTTCTGTGATCTTCAAAATACAAAGCTAAAGGATCATTTGGTGTTACTATTAAACATGTAGCATATTAGCAAAAATAAAGCACCCATGACTTATTTCTCTCCTAGTTCATATATACTTCACAAGAAAGATTCTGATTGTAAGCCTTATTTCTATATCATATAATGAGTGATAGAACTAGACTAATAGAAATTTGAACTAATGTGCAGAGTATGGATTCAACGGAGCTGTTTCTACAAAAGTAGACGTGTATAGCTATGGGATAATACTGATAGAGATGTTCACAAGAAAAAAGCCAACAGAAGAGATGTTCGTTTCAGGGTTGAGCTTGAAAAGTTGGGTAAGTGAGTCAATGCCCCATGCAATAGATCAAGTTATGGATTCCAATTTATTACAAGGAGATGAGCAACACAGTGGTAATATAATGACATCTATATCTTCTATTTTTGAATTGGCTTTGAATTGTTGCGCAAATTTACCAGAAGCACGGAGCAATATGACAGATGTCGTAGTATCATTAAACAAAATCAAGGTCTCCTTCATGCATAGGCAAGGACGTCATATTTGAATAAGCATTAACTCTATTTGTGACTTTGTTCTCAATTTTTCTTTATTGTATTTCTTCTCTTTTGAACCCTATTGAAAAATGTTAGATATGTACATTGTCAAGTACTAAAAGGTAAGGACTTGATATATGAAAAAGTTTTTCATTTAGCTTTCGATCTTTGTTAAAAACTTTTTACTTATCTTTTCTTTATAAATATAACCAAAATGAATTATGATTCTTCACATATTTTTAAAGATAACATTTTTGCATTCCAATGGTAAATATAATTGCCTTAAAAATTCTCATTCTTAATTATATGATTGACATTTTCTGAACAATAATCAGTTATATGCATCTCTTTAAAGATCTCTATTTATTTTATATGTATGAGACATGATCCATTGATGACGGTAGGTGAATATATTCGGAACAAAATCAAGGTAAAATTTTTGTTGTCATATTCTCCAATCAATTATTCATAACAGATATTAGTGAAACTAGTTAAGTTGGTTAATTGAAAAAAAAAATTGCATATCATTTATTTATTGAGATACTTGATGATGTATCACTTATCAATTAAAAAATCTGATAACAAATACTTAAGAAACTTTAGCTAACAAACACTTAAGAAACTTAAGCTAAATCTTTTCATATATAGGTGAGAGACTAGTTAGAATTGCATATCAATACTTTTATATTTTAGTATGAATTGTAAATTGTGTATATTATATTTGAAATCATTATAGGTATACATTTTTTTTTTCGTTCTAGTTAGTGTGCTTGTTTGAGTTTGTGCATCTATTATCATATTTCATATAAAGGCCGAACTGTTTCTGAAACTTTGGTTTTACTGCTAATGATGATAGGAATTATCAATTAATTTCTAAGTGCTTATTAGGCACATGAACAATTCAGTAACTCTGATTTTTAAAATTTATATTATTTTAGAATAAAGAAATTGAGGAATGACAGCAGGAAAAAGACAATATTAATATTGTTTAAGAATATGAAAAATAAGAAAAAAACACAAGAATAAAAGTGTTATGACGAAAAAGGTAGGAGTTTGTAAGTTGTTAAAAATATTAGCAAAATACTATCATTAGTGTCAATGCCCAATATTTTCATGCCAGAAGTCCAAAACAAAAGAATAGTCCAACTAAGTAATTTATATTTGTCATGGTTTCTCTTGTCGAGTTCTCTTTAACTCAAAGAGAGTCTAGTAGTGAACATGATCACAAATTTAACTGTTAAAATTTAAGGTAGATTAATTGAAGTGTTTGTAGACTAGAAAACGTGACCACAATACAAAAAACTAGTGACCAAGTCTTAATTTGAAGCAAAACAACTCAACTTTATATAAACACGAGGTCATTTCAGTTTTTTATCACATAGCATACTTTTGTTTATAATTTGTAACTAATGATAAATTGTCTGTATGTACGTAGGTTTTCTAAAACCTTAGGTGGTAAGTCGTATATTATTTTTTTTTAATTTAGAAATCGATCTATTAATATTTTAAAATAAAAATATACATAAAAAATTCAATATTTATGTAGTATATATGTCTTACGTAGCACATAAACCTTAATTTTTTAAATATATATTTTATTTGAATTTATTATACAAAATTTTAAGTAATTAAAAGTTTAGAAATATCCATGAATAGTTTCATACGTAATAATATATTTGGTCCTTATAGTTTTTTTATTTTAAAACGGGTCCCTATATTCTTATTTCATTTCCAAATAAGCCCCTGCTATTATCAGTCCTCTCAACGTCATTAAAATTTTGCTAACTAGGCTAACAAGTAATTCAAGTCCCTACACGTTCATTTTGTTTCCAAACTCTTAAGGGAAAGACAATTTGAAAAATGCACGAAGACATTTGCTACACTTGGCTACATTGCACCAGATCCTATAACTATAAATAATTATATATGCATGTATCTTCAATATCTTTGTTATTTTCTTTGACAAAGAGACATTCACAATCAAACTAATGACACCACCAATGTGTAAAATTAGAATATATGCATTTTTGTACAATTCTATAAGTGGATTAAGATTTTTTTACGATATAATTCATATTCATCTAATCTTATACAATTCTATAATTTTTTTACTCTCAAGGTAAAATGCATGCTATATACAATTGATATGCAGAATATGGATCTAAAGGAACTGCATTTACGAGGAAGGCGCCAACAAATGACATGTTTCTTTTAGGATTAACTTGAAAAATTGGGTTATTGAGTCAATGTCCAATACAATGATTCAGGTTGTGAATTCTAATTTGCTAACTCGGGCATAACCAGTACTATGGTATAACGGTATCTTCAATCTCGTTAATAATGAATTCGGCCTTAAATTGTTATGTTGATTTGGCTGAAGAGAGATTGGATATAAAAAATATAGTAGCTCTATTAAACAAAATAAAGAGAAATTTTTTGCAAAAGTCAAGGGAGAGGTAAGTTTAGATGAAGCATAAAATCAATTGAAAACCTCACATTTTTCCTTTACTTTTGCTTTTGTATTGTCCAAATATGATGGATGTTCAAGGTGTTAATGAGAATGTGGAAGCAATTTGCTACTACCATCCTGTTTCAATAAACCCATATATTCAATCTGCCTTGTTCTTTTTCTTTTTTTTTAATATTGTTTGATATCCATTCTTTCCAAATAGCTATGAGAATTTCTAAAATTATACCTATCATCGACTTGAAAATGTAAATAAAGAGTAATGTTAATTGTACATTATTTTTTTTTACACTTCTTTTAGAAAAATGTTATATCCACCTATTCTGTACGTTCACACCTCTCACATTTTAATTAATTATTGTTATTTGTAATGATATAATGGAGGAGAGAGAAAAAAAAGAAGAGGGAGAATGACAGAAACATTAAAAATAGAGTGAGAGAAGTGTGAAAAAATAGAGTGTGAAAATAACAGATTTAATATTATTATCTATCATCTATATTATCATTATTTTAGAGTAATGGTACTTATACATTATTTTTTTACACATCACTTTTAATTATTAATATATTATAAAATAATAATAATAATATATGAAAATAAGTAATAATAAATAATATATGTAAGAGAATGTATAAGAAAAAGTAGTATATGAGTATCATTATTTTTATTTTATAATATATTAATAATTAAAAATAAGAGTGTAAGTGGAGTATCAAAAAAATAGTATACAAACAACATTATTTGTAAGTAAAATACAACCAAGTACAAATAACTATAATTAGGATTTACTTCCAACCAAGTTACAATTTCTTTCCGTAGAAACCACGTCTCAAAATAAAAGATGGTCCATCGTAATAATGTAAAAAATGAGGTTACTATAATGATACAATAAAGGTTAAGCAAAATGATACAACAAAATGATACAATAAAGGGTATTAGGATATTACAATTAACAATTTAGCAGTCTATAATCAATTACTTGACAATCACAATGTTTGATTACATGTAATAAAAAATAATTATATATAATTAAATTATGGCTATCTAAAAATAAATTAATGGTGACAATGAATCAAAAATAACATAAAAGGATTGAAGAAAAAATGACTAGATCTATTTTTACCAAAGATGGAAGAAAGAAATACTTATACGAGATAGACAAATTAAAGTTAAAGGAAGAAAAGTAAAAAATTTAAAAACAAGAAATTAATTAAGGAGAAAATTACTTTATATGATCTATGGCAATACATTTATAATTCTTATACATACAATAAATCACAATCTTTTCTAGTGCTTTTAATTATAACAGGTTCGCATTCTCCATTTATTGTGATGATTGTGGGATTTGGTACCTGCTTCTCACCAAAGTGCTTTTTGGGAAAAAAAAAAAAACCGCAGCTATTTTGACCGAGAGAGAAAGAAATCTTGAGGGACAAAATTACTCCTAAATTGTTAATAAATTTTTATTTATGTCCATCTTATGTATAATTTTTTTTATTTTTTTATAATTTTAATAAAAATATAATAAAAACATTATTTGAAAATTTATATTTATATTTATAAAAATAAAAATAAAAATTCTTAATAATATATTTTGTAATTTTAAATTTAATTTTGATAAAAAATTATTTTTTAAAATTTTTAATAAAGTATCTTTTTATCTAAATATAATATAAAATATTTTTATATATTATTTTCAATAATTTTACTTGTATAAAAATACTTATATATTTTTACATTTAAATACAATAAATATATTTTTTTGATAAAATTATTTTTAAATAACTATATTTATATATTAAATACCTGTTTTTTTCTTTTAAATTAATATTTTTATTTAAAATTCTTGTTAAAAAATACAAGCCCATACAAGTATTCTTTAAGAACGCATTTGGGATAGCTAGCTACTTTATTAATAAAAAAAAGCGCTTCTCCCTAGTATGGCCGTTTTGATGGGCTTATGGGGATAAGTGTTTTTTTTTTTGAAAAAAAAAAATTAAATTTTGGTATTTTTTTCAAAAGTTACAAAATGTAGCTTATGATAAAAACACACGCAGTAGTAGAGAGAGAAATTTATTAGGATAAACTATCCCTAGTCAAAATTAAAATTTTCTATTTTTGTCCCTCCTTCCTCTTTTTTTCTTCTGGCCTCGCTTGCAGAGACTTACTTGAATTTTGGAAACTTACTTGAAGAATTGCAGAGACTACAGGCTACGGAGGGTGGCAAATCTGCAAAGGCATCGTCTACAGGTATATAAACATGATAATCACAGCACCACCCTCGTTAGCCTCGAACTCTTGAACCACACCGGAAGTGGACAGCATGGACACCGCAACATTGATGTTATGGCCATCGATGAGGGCCTTAGTAATGTTCAATCCGACAGGGGGTCGAGTCTATGAAGCCATGAGATCAAAGCCATAAGGGATAAGGGAATTAACGGCAAAGATACGAGCGGGAGATGGGAGAGCGGATGGGGGAGACGATTCATTTGGACTTTTTTTTTTTTTTATAATTTTAATAAAATTATAGTAAATTTTTTATTTTAAAATTAATATTTTTATAATTTAAAATAAATTTTTAATAATAAATTTTGTAATTTTAAATTTAATTTTAACAATTTTTTATTCACATACAATATAAAAAAAATTTGTATATTTTTTTTAATAATTTATCAATACAAACGTGCTTTTATACATTTGTATCCAACCGCGTATTATGTGATTTTTTTTAATAAAATTATTTTTATGTAACTATTTTCAAACATTAATACCTTAAAAAAAATTACTTCTACATCTGTTCAAAAATATAAATTCATTCAAATGAACTACACAAAAATGTTTGTTTTTTTTAAAAAATTACTTTTTTAACAAATAAGCACTTGCCAAACAGGCCTGGCCACCCGATGACTTCTACGAAGTCTTTCTTTATATTATTTTTTGGCTAAGTTAGTGCGGCTTTATATAACTATTGCTTTACGGTTTTTAAAAAAAAGATAACATGTAAGAAAATGTTAAAAAAGAAAAGACATACTGTGATTAAACATCATATAAGTCCTTGTAAGGTTTTCTAATAGTACAACTAAAAAAATCTTCTATTTTAATTTTAGTTGCTTAGAATCTAATGAAAATAACTTTCAAAAAATATGCATTTTACTCTTGTTTTAAATCCTATTAAAATTATTAGAATTTTGTGAAAAAGAATTGATTTCAAGTTAAATTACTCTTTTACCTTTATAATTACCTTTTATTACATTGTTGCCATTATTTCTTATTGCTATCCAAAGGTCTATCAAATTTATGGGCTTCTAGCAATAGTTGGGCCATGTGTGCACAACACTATTCTTCACTTTTTTTTGACTTCTCAACACGTAAAAAAAAAGTTAATTTGAAAAGTCTAAAATAAATTAATCTTTATTTTTATTATTTTTTATTTTTATTTACAAAAAAAATCATTACATGAACAATAAATATTAACTTCTTTAAATTTTTAGAGTATAAACCCAAAAAAAAATTCAGAGTAAGAATTTCCATACATTGTTTGGACAAATATTCCGATTCATATTAATTTGTTTTTAGTAAAGGATGAAATTAGAGCCTCCAACTTTGAAATCAGCTTTCTGACTTCTTTGACAAATTGTAAACAGCTGAAAGTTCTAGATTTATAGCAGAATCCTTTGCATACAAAACTTCCCAAGTCCTTTGGGAATTTATCTGATTCTCTACAACAGTTCAATGTAGATTCTTGCGGTATTGATGGTAGTGTACCAATAGAAATCGGGAACCTAAGTAACTTGGTTACATTAACTTTGTATAAGAATGATTTGAATTAATGAGTTTTGCATGTTACTTTTTATCAGGTATGTCTTAGAAGATTTCTGATCATGGTATATTTTATTCAAAAATGATGAATTAATCAGTCTTTCGCTAAACTCCTTTTCTGTAATGTCACCTGAAGAAATTTAAATATTGAGTGGGGAAATCACATGCAATAACAGGCATTTTACTAAAAAAAAATAGAGAATTTACGTCAATAAGTGATATTACCGTGTACTTCCTTTAGAAATGTCCAGATCTCTTTAGTCACTTACGTGGCCTTGTACTGACAGCACCACGTGATGGAGGAGGATTGTCTCTTTCTCCAACTTAACTGTACTCTTTTACGGGAAACTCTTGCTCTTCATTTTATTTGGTGTTCTGCTGCGGTACTGCTGCTCTGTAGTTCTGTTTTGCATCCATTATTCTGCTGTTCTGTTTGTGTAGTTGCTTGCCTTCCATTTTCGTTTTGGCAGAATCAAGGTTGCAGAAAAATCAATTTTTTTAAAGTCTGCATTACAGTAGCTCCACCTTTGCTTCAAATAACCGTAAATTCTTCTTCCTTCCTCTGTTTTACGGTTGACTTCAGTATTTTTGGGTAAGCAAGCTTAAATGGCATATTTTCAGTAGATTATGCAAGTCTATGTCAAGTAAGGCAAGGTCCTCGTATGGTTTTCTTCTTCTCCTTTCTATTTGAATGTTTCCACTCTCTTTTCATGTTGTTTTTTTCCCTCTGTGATAACAGTTTCGTATGACAAGGGGGGACTGAATTTTGGGACTCTATATTGAAGCTTTAAGCTACCATTAGGTAATTTTATTTGGCCTTAAACAAAACCTTGCAGTTAGAAAAATTATAGAGTAAGGAGACCTTTTGAATTTTAGTAGTAATAGCACGATTAAATCCTTGAAATTTCATGACTTTTGCAACAAAGATGGGAGGTGGAGGAAGTTTCAAGAACTTCAGTTAAGATCTCTAAGAGTTGAAGACAACTTGTGCGTAGAGTATTAAAACCTTTATTAGGTGAGCGGAATCTCCATTTTTAAGTGTTGCTTATTTTGTTTTAAAACATTTTATATATGTGAAATTTAATGATTAAAGAGTTGAGATGAAAATGCCCTTTTAATTTATCTCTTGTAACAACATTTTTTTGTTTTCTTTAGCTACATGAAGTGATTGGGCATTTTCTAAAATTTATCTTATCTCTGCATAAAAATATATGGACACTGAGAAGTATATGATTTTTTTTTTGCAATTACATATTGGTTAGAAGTTATTTCCTTTTATTATATTCTATTATTTAAAATAATATGAGTTGTGAAATTATAAAGTGATTTTGGTGGATCCTTAGCTACTTCTGTAGAGAAACACTAGGTGCACCTAGTTTATCTGACTGTCCATGGACCATACTATGCAATAGCTTTATCCGTGAGAGTATTCCAGATTTGCACATCTATTATCTGATTTCTATATATGACATAAGCTTGCTTCAAAGCAGTAATTGTTATTTGTATCTATATCTGTATCTGTGAGAGTTTCTCTTGTGAAAAAAAACAGTGGATTCATCCAGTTATATTTACTTTTATTCTTGTAAAAATATTGTATATAAAAAAAATTATGTATTAAAGAGTGGCTTCTTCTGTTGACTATAAATATGTTCTGGGCTTAGCAATGGTGTTGTCACGCCCCAATTTAGGACACGTGATCGGCGTAGATAATTACCCTTCAGGTAATTACCTACCAGCCTCACATATCAATGCAGACAATACCATTCAAAATCATC
>JASKGM010025848.1:0-27643 GCA_034509205.1 Ceratonia siliqua | reverse complement strand
TATATTTTATGATGAGAAGGGAAGAAATCAAAGACACCAAATATTGTTGGTCACAATTTGATTAATTTAGAATATGTATTTATTGATTTTTGTGAGTAATTTTTGTATATTATTATTATTTTTAATTTTTTTGAATAGGCCCTTTTAAGCCCGTTTAGGCCCTGAAACCTTGGAGGGCCGGGTTAGGGCTTTCAAATAGAGGCCCGACAAAAAAGGGCCTAACCCGACCCGGTCCATTTTTCTTGTAGCCCAAGGAGGGCTGGGTCGGGTCAGGCGGGCCAGTCTGTTTTGATAGTGCTAGCCACTTATTTCAAAAGACGATTTCAAAAACAAAAAATCAATATGTAAATTCAAGACCCACTGGTCACTGTGTGTTTGTGTCTAACAATGAGTTGGTTTATTAGTATTGAAGTTGTCTTTAAAATTAAAAGTTAAGTTTAAACTTAATAGTTGGAGTCAAATATAACCAAAAAAAAAAAAAAAAGACGCACTATGTGTGACAACAAAATAAAGGCAGTGTGTGATTTTGTAAGATTTGATCATCATGATAAAGGAATCTTTAGAGTTCTTAAAAAATTCTAACTATATTTGATAATTATCTTCTCAACTTTATGTCGGCAAACCGTTGCGGACATTTAGAATTGACTACTTATTTGTGTGAAATAAATGAGGATATATCATATATCCACATTCCCATTACTAATTGAAGCTTGCAATTCGCAGCCATATTGTGGCCTCACCAGTTATTACCAAATTTGAAGACACCAACAATATAATATAAGATATTCTCTCAAACACAATACATTATTTAATCTGGTTTATTACCATTATGACAAGGACAGAGGAATCACTGGGTGTTTTGGCCCTCACCATTTTGGGCAACTTATACTAACATACCCTCAACATCTGGGCCGTCCAAATCCTTGGACGTCCCAGATCTTGCCACTTAAAAAAAAAAATTTCTCCTCATTTTTTTTTTCTTTCCTCCCATGCAGTGCTCATCCTTCCTCGTAATTTTTGTCTACCCATTCTTTCCTTCCTGCATTTGATTTTCTTGCCATTTTCCTTGGACCACCATGTTCGCCATCATGGCCAGTAGCCATCATAACTAATGGCCGTTGTCTCCCTATACTCTGCATCTCTTGTTTGATTTTCTCTAGTGTAGCTATCTTCTCATCTCTACGTCTCTCTGCATCTCCCTACTTCTCTGGGAATTATATGGGTAATCTTTAAAAAGCATGATTTTTTTCATAAAAGAAATTGTGTTGTTGTAATATGGAGCTTTTTTAATTTAATTATTATTTTTGTTTTTGAATCATTTTAAGGAAAAATATGAGATTTGTAGTGTGGTTGGATAGCTTCTTTGGTTCAAACTCCACATGAGGTGCTCTTTTTATCATTCCATCCATAAAGAAAATGGTAGCCGAGGTGGGACCTGATCCTAAGTCAAAAGTTTGAGAGACCTAGAAAACAAAGATTATCAAGTGGGCTATGTCTTATTCAAGTATTCATTTTCTTTTGCTTTTCGCCTTTGCCTTTTGTTCTTCACTTTTTACTGGGCAACTTTAGGAATGGAATTGGTTAGCAAAATTCTATTCTCATTATCCATATTTAGCTTCAAGTCAAATCCTTTTTATTATTTTCACCTTGTTTCTTAATATCCTTCTTTAATTCCATTAACACATGTCAAGTTCTCAATCAATTCCTACCTCATTTTTACTACTAATCTAACTCAGAATCATTACAGTAATTATAATTTATCACTATAGTAGCCAGTGCTTAAGATTTCAAGTTCTTGGCGGGAAAAGGACAAAAGCTATCTATAGGACCACAAGTAGCAAATGGCAATGATCCGAACAGTTTTAAGCAGTACATATAGCAGTCAAAATTTTGAGTTGTAATTAGAGTTAGTCTTGAATAGTGGAGTACTGGAGTAGCTTCCATTATCATCATAGCACCTTTTAAATGATGACAAATAAAGTAAAATTACAAGCATAGTAATAAAAGGCAAAATCAGTGAAGATGTTTTCATATATATTCTTCAATATTTCTGAGGATGATATTTCGAAAGTTAATTAATTGTTGAATGTTGAGGACATAATGGAAAGTGGGCACATGAGAAAAAAAAAAAAGCAAATATGGTGTAAAACAAAGTGACTTCCTCACTTTGCATTTGTCTTTATATTTTTTAAGAAATTTTCTTATTTGATTTTGATTTTAGACCAAATGTTTGCTTTGTTTTTTCCTATGTGGATTTATAAGAGGTAAAATGTATGTATGCTTCATCCATATTATCTTTTTCTAATTTAAATTGAGGTGTGATAGTCTCTTTTCATTTGGGTTTTTAGGAAATTATCCAGATTCATCAGCTGATCTGCTATATCCAATGACGAAATGTTGGAAGTTGATTGGATGCCTTACGAAGGCAAGGAATTCCAGAACTTAGAGGAGGCCTGGCAATTTTAGGTTAACTATGGTGGAAAAACTGGATTTGGTGTTAGAAGAAAAACGTTCAACAAAAGCAAAATAGATGGAAAAATTATGTCATGCAAATACATATGTTGATAAGAAGGTGTTTGTAGAGGAAATACAGGTGATAAAAAGCCTAGAGCTGAAACTAAAACTAATTTTCTTGCAAGAATATGACTAACTTACATTAGAGAATGTGATAAATTTAGAGTGCATGATTTTGTTGCTGAGCATAATCATGAATTACATCATCCTCAAACAATTAACATATTCGCGTGCCAAAGAAAAATGTCTTAGGTACAGGGTTTTGAGACTGATTTATCAAATGACTCTAGGATTACACAAAAGGCTTCATTTGAGTTGATGAGTGGACAAGTGGGTGGAAGAGTAAATCTTGGATACATCCGTTTAGATCAAAAGAACTATCTTCTTAGTAAAAGGCTAAGAAATATGGCATATACGGAGGCAGACAATCTATTACAATACTTCCAACAGGAATTAGTTGTGAATCTATCATTTTATTATGCAGTTCAATTAGATGTGGAAGAACAAATAACCAATATATTTTGGGTTGATGCTAAAATGATAATTGATTACGCCATCTTTGGTGATGTGGTCACACTTGACACTATACATACAGCACTAACAGTGCATGTAGACCATTAACTTTATTTGCTGGGTTTAATCATCACAAAGAGGTGGTAATTTTTGGAGCTGCACTTCTTTATGATAAGACAACAGAGTCCTTTAAATGATTATTTCAAACATTCTTGGAGGTACACAAAACAAAGAAACCTTAAACTATTTTTACTTACCAAGATCATGCAATGGTTAAAGTTTTAATTGAAGTCATGCCTGAAACATATCATGGATTGTGTACTTGGAATTTGATGCAAAATGGCATTAAGCATCTTAGGAATTTGATGAAAAATGGTTCTAGCTTTCTTAGAGAATTCAAGGAATGTATGTACCAATATGCAGAGGAAGATTATTTCCAAACAGCATGGGATAAGCTATTAAGTGATTACAATCTTCAAGAAAACCATTGGCTGAATAATCTATATAAAAAAAAAGGTAAATAGGCAAAATGCTACATGAAAAATTATTTTTCACTTGGCATACGGAGTACATAGCCGAGTGAAAGCTTAAACTCTGATTTGAAAAGCTGCATGACAACAGACTTAGATATAATCCAATTTTTTAAGCACTTTGAAAGGGTGATTAGTGATAAAAGATATAATGAATTGCAGACTGAGTTTAAGGCTAGGCAAAAATTGTCAAGGTTGAAGATACAAAATTCACCTGTGTTGCAGCAAGTTGCTAAAATCTACACTCCTGTGATATTTAATATTTTTCAGGAAGAATATGATTTATACTCGCAATCTGTATAAGATATAGGAATGAAAGTGAAACAATTCATGAGTATGTGGTTATGATGGTTAATGGAGACTTGGAGTTCAAAATTTTATTTAATGCATTTGATAACACTATTTCTTGTAGCTGTAGAAAGTTTGAGAGTTTTGGAATTCTATGTTGCCATGCATTGAAAGTGTATGATATAAAAGATATCAAATCAATTCCTACCCAATATTTGTTGAAAATATTGACAAAGGATGCAAGAGATGGACTTGTGCAAGGTACATGTGGGAGAATTGTTCATGATGATCCTCAACTCAATATCACACAACGATATAGGCATCTATGTCCTAAGTTAGTAGGGTTAGTAACTGAGGTAGCTGATTGTGAGGAAGCATACATGTTTAGGGATCAAGCCGTGATTGAGTTGAGTAAGCAAGTTCAAGATATTTGCAAAGGATATATGGGTGATTCTGGGGATGGAAAAGCTACAACTGATTGTATGGCTGGAAAAAATAATAATTTAAGTAATATCAAAGCATTAAAGAGAAAAGAAGGTAAAAAAATATCAAAGTGACCAAGAAGTTAGGTTGAGAAGCAATACAATAGAAAGAAATCAAAAACACACGATTAAAGGTACTTTAGTTCTTAAGATAGATAGTTTTGTGTTTTTATTTTATAACATACTAATAGTATATTATTTCTATTTGCATAGGAAAATGCTTCTTCTCCCATTCACGGTGTTTCAAGTTCTCAGCAACAATTTTATTCCAATGAGGTACAACATCTATTCTATTAGCTTCTAACATGGCTTTTCTTGTCAAGTTTAAAATAATAAAGGTCATTCTTATTGGTGTTAATCCTTTTGATGTAGGACTTTCTTAGTCATACTTTTCACCCTTTTATTATTTCAAGGATTGAATGAAATTTCAACGGTATGTTGGTTAAGATCGTTCATATGTAAATTATTTTTTATACTGAAATACTCTTTTTCTTTTTAATTTATTTATTTTGCAGGCATTAAGCACTGATTTCAATCAAGCGCCATGCCCTCTAAGTGATATGTCCAATTCTAGTGTCCATCGAATATAAGTCTAAGGTAATCTTTTATCTAGTAATTTTAAGTCATTGACTTACTTTAAGTATATAAACTAATTTTAATTGTTTGTTTAATGCTATACATAATAGGGAGATTTTGGTGATCATAATCCTGGTGGTGATGATCTTAGAGGTATTTTGATCATGGAGCTTTTGATGTTCGAGGTATCTTGTAAATGTTGTGCATAATAGGAAGATTTTGTTGGTGATAATCTTGAAGGTTTTTTTAACTTTGAGATTTTTTGGAAATATTGTGCATAATAGGATCAACACCCTATTTAATTAGAAGTTCTTCTATACAAAAATCCTAGTTGTGGATTTAGATTGTGACAAGACTAATACAATGTATAAAATGTTGGTCTTGTGTACAAGTCATCAATTGTATATGCAATGTTCTTGTGGATATGGTTCTCTTTGATTGCAACAATTTCTATGTAATTGATTCTTTAAGGGTAATTATGTCTAACAGTTTTGTGTTTAATTTATATGGGTCTATCTTCTACTTTGTACACTACTTTTAGGTTCTTGAATTTAATTTACTAATTGTTATTGGATTTAATTTACTGCATGATTTCTTGGGATCATCATAATAATGTGGATGCACAGGATCATTAGCAAAGTGAGCTAATGACCTTGTGTACCCAATATGATTTACCAAATAAGGACTTTTATAAATGTTTCCAATACCTCTTGCTTCTTCTGGAGGATCATTTTGGTTAAACCTGTATTTTCTTTTAGGTATGACTTTTTAATTTTTACCCTGAAAAATACACTGAATCTAGAATCCAAACTTTATTTTTACTAGTACCACTAACAGCATTACCCAAAATTGTGGACACAATCATGCAACAGAATTTCAGACAAAAAGTGGTTCAATTTCACCAAAGCCACAAAACTGAGCTTGCACAAGATGCCACAAAACTGTAGCTATATCTCAATCTACATGAGCTCAGTTTCACAACAAACCATCTTAGCTAACCTTAACATTTAAAAACAATCCATAACAATAACTAAAAGAAGTTTATTCAAGTTATACTGTACATAACTAAAAGAAGTTTATTTTCCTTCACAACAATTGCAAAGTAATGTCATTTACTCAAGTTTCACTATACATAGCTAAAAGAAGTTTATTTAATTTCACAACTAGTTCTTTGGTAACACAAGATGATATCAGAACTCAATTTCAAAAAGTATTAATGCAAACCACATTTCCTATTTTTATGCCAAAGCCATAAACCTGTAGTCACGTCTTAATCTACACGAGCTCAGTTTCACAACAAACCATCTTAACTAACCTTAGCATTTAAAACCAATCCATAACAATAACTAAAAGAAGTTTACTTTCCTTCACAAAAATTGTAAAGTAATGTCATTTACTCAAGTTTTATTGTACATAACTAAAAGAAGTTTACTTAATTTCACAACTGGTTCTTTGGTAACACAAAATGATATCAGAACTCAATTTCAAAATGTATTCGTGCAAGCCACACTTCCTGGATCATACAGCTCATTCATTATGTTGAAAGCAGGCACCTCCGTGATGTCCACAAGGTAAATTACTACAAATTTTTAATTGTCTCAACAATTAATGCCAGCACCTAATCAAAATAACTAGAATAAATTAAGCAAGAATTTGATTTAAAGGAAGGCAAAGATATGTTCCAAATCTACCATATTTCATGAAGATAACCATAATTAAATAGATAAATATCATGCAAATTGCAACCAATCCTATAATGCATTTATAACAAATTTAGAGTTAAAAATAGTTTATTCTAGATTTTGAAGCATGAAACATGTAAGTTCATGTAAATATTGAAGTAAATCATAGGGTTTCAAACAAAATGAAAAGATTTCATGTTGAAAAAAGGAAATGCATAAGAAGTCCCTGATACCCTCAAGGTCTATACATGCCAGTTCATAATTACAGAGACAAAAAGAAATGCTTTTGATTAGAAGATATACAGAGAAATCTTTAAGATCATTTAACTTTAGAAAATGACTTACAAGGCACAAAAATAAAAAAGTCTATTTTGATAGGCAGTGGAGAATCTATTAAGTCCAATTGACTAACAGGAATTAATTTTCAAGTTTAACATATTTCACCTTGTCTTCCATCAGTATAAAACGGATGTATGAATAATCACAATTCAGAAATCTTACTATTATAATTTTAAAACTTTGCTCCATCATTCTTTCCTTATTCTGTATTATTTTTACTCTTAGGGTCTTACCTTTATGGCTTTATCTTTTTCATTTTTCTATTCTGAAATTTGGTGTGATATAGAGGTCAGTGGTTTGTTTAGATTAATGATAACATCCCAAGTTATACTGAGGGGTTCCACATGCACTTTAATCAACAAGTACCAATATTTACACACCATGCAATATGCATAGGTTAAAATTGATACTTCTACTTACCACAAATTTTTTCAGGTTTTCTATTTACAGACATAGAGAATAGGTATTCAACAAACAAGCTATCACAAACATTTAAACTAACATCCCAAGTAAAAACTAATACAGCACAAATGTTTAAATGCACTAACACATTTTTTTTAAGGAATTTATTCAATATTTATGCTTCTTGTACTTTTGTAAGGGAAAAATGTAAGCAATTCTAATCAATATAAATATCTTAATATAAGCATTCAGAGTTTCTACCTCCATCGTAGCCTTTTGTAATCCTTGGGTTTCCCAGTAAGCTATGACACTAATTCTAACATATATTAATGCAGAGGAATCAATACAACAACCAAATTAAATATGTATGATCAAAGGGTAAGCTCTGTGTCTACCTTATTTTCACATTATAGCTTCCTTCGACAATTGTCATCACTCAAAACATAAAACAAACAAAGATGAACCATAGATAAACATAGAGTTCCCTCTATTTAATCAAAATAAAATTGTCCAACCAATTCAATATGTAATTAAATCATCTTAGATATTGACAGAGATATATGCGAAGTTGTATATACATAATCCTTTTACATTTGGGTCTTTTCGACCATATTAAGTGATTTGGTGAAATATGATTTTGTCAATAGATCACATTTCATTACCTTATGATCGATCCAATGATAGAATCCTTGTGGTACAAGAAAAACATAGATATAATTTATCTTTATTTTCCATAATTTTAATTATATAATGATAAGAGAGTTTAGAGAACTAGAATAAGCTAGAAGGAGAGATTCACATATACCTGAATATAGACTTCAGCCCAGTCATGGCCGAAGCGGATAACCACCACACATTCTTCCTCAGCGAGAATAGCTTGATTGACAGCCCACCCAGAGTGCACATGTGGTAGCAAGTACAACATCCTTTCCCTCTGGGCTCTCCTGATTTCTCTCTATCTATATCCATATATCACACATAGCTTTCTAGCTTTTTGTGAACTTACCGAAGTGCAGACTTTATATGAAGGCGCCACCACCGTCTTTGGCAGGTGCTATCTCGAGATTGACAGATGTAGCATTTTGCAATGGGAAGAGAAATTGCAGAAGGAAAGAAGAAAATTGAGAGAGAAAGGATGGATGAGCGTAGGAGGAAAGAAGAAATTTGAGAAAAAAATAAATATTTTAGAGTTCAATAATTTTTTAAAGCATTGATGTGGCAAGATTTGGACTGTCCAAGGATTTGGATGGCCCAAATATAAAGAAAAGATCATAACCTTTTCTTAGAAAAAGGCTGGGATCCCAATCATATACCCTCTCACCCAAAAGAAAAGCATTACAAATGTCCAAATATTAATATATATATATATATATATATATATATATATATATAATACAAGAATATACATCATATATTCACAAATACGATGGAGTTAAACTATAGAGTAAATAAATATTTTGGTGTTTGCTAGAGATATTGTATGTATATTCAAATAATAATTTATATGAGATTTTACTATTTTATTCTTTGATGTTATTTTTAAGCACTATTATAAAATTATTTAAAACATAAAAATAAATTTCATGGTACTATATTTTGAAATATAATATTTTTACGAGTATTTTAATAAAATTATCTCTAAATTACATATATATATATATATATATATATATATATATGTATGTATGTATGTATGTATGTATGTATAAAAGTAAGTCAGTGGTGGTTAGTGGTGACTTACCCATAGTGAATTTCTAGAGCTTAACAGAGCCTGAAGCTTCCTAGTCCCCTTCATGTACCTCCACTGCATGTACTTTATCAGAGGAAATGTTAGGAAGGTGTCGAATTTGAAATAGGATACGATCATGTCTTTTTTTGACTTTTGAGTAAATTTGCCTTCGATTAAAAACATTAAAAATATTTTAAAAAAATAAAAATGCGTAATAGATTATGGAAAATCGTTTATTAAACAGACGAATGAAATTAAATAGGACTGGTCATGTCACGATGCGAGATGACCAGATCCAGATTCGTTGAATTTGGCTCTTTAGAGCACTGTAGAATTTATGAGTAGAGGATTTGATTTCTATGTCAACCTCTTGCTTCCCAGCTAGAGTCATGGTTTGGATGAATATTACACTTCCCAATAGAAGAATATCGAAGCTAGTTGGTAAGGTATGGAGGATGAAAGGAAAGGCAACACTAGAATATATATTAGGGATGGCTAGTGATCACACAAAGAGTAAAAATTTATATTTAGTTATAAATTTGAATAAATGTAAAGAAAATACAAAAGAAACAAATTTCTAATTCTATTAAATTGTCACGTCCCAATTTCTGGTACGTGACTGCCATAGGAAACCACAATAAAATAGTACCTTACAAGCCTGGACTTGGAACCATACTTTTAATAATTAAAAGTAAAATAAAATGGACTTTAAAAAAGTTCACAATTACACATAACTCATGCAGAACTTAACAAAATTTTGGCAACATGTCCCTAGAAATATAGACATTTCCATAATACAACAACATCAACAAAAAGTTGACAGACCCACCATTAGAATGAATAAGGCCTCCATGGCTAAGACATAATAGTTAAGCAACCAAATACCACCAACAGTTTGGCTCAATGCTAAAAACAAATACATTATAGACAACATAAACATAACACATTTAACATAAACTATGCAAACCATAATTAATTGTCCAACACCAGCTTCAAAAGTTACTCCATTAGCAAAGGAAAACCCACTAATCGTCATCCGGTAGGTCCTTGCATGGCCTGATGTCTTAGCCGTATCTAAAAAATTAAAGAGAGGAATGAGTCACAAGACTCAGTGAGGAGAAACCCACACTCAAGGATACAAGTTTATAAATTTTGAACACATACTAGTATAAAAATCATGAAGCATAGTTTGCGCTTTGAAAAGCTAAATTGATTAAAAATGACATATATATATATATATTGCAAAAACATTTCCCTTACTCTTTATACTAATATGAAAGGGCTCAATAATAATATTATCATCATGATCATAGTATAAAGCCAAATAATGAATTAATAATGAAAGACATTTATATGTAACAATTTAAATGAACAATGTCACCCATAAGGTAGAAAGCCGCTTTAATCATACTAAGTAGGCTGCATACATGTATACCAAAATAAACATCTATTATGCATGCGTGCAATCAAATAAATCAATTTAATGAGGATAGATCTACTCGCCCTTCTTATAGGAAACTCTCTCATGTCATTATCATTATACAAGTACACATCCAGGGTGAGCATAACCCATGAATGTTAACCAAGTACCCGTCTCATGTAACCCCTTATACCTCCCGATATAGTCCATGGACACTAAACATATCACTTCTAGGTGCACCTATGGTTTCCTTATGGAAGTAACTAAGGATCCACCCAAAAAATTTTATTCACCTTGAACACAATTCAACAAATCATTTAACAATAGAAGTCATGATGTAGAAAGAAAAACTAATATAGTTTGCAAACATTGTAAACTATTTATATACTTGTAGCATTTATACGAAAAGAAAAAAATAACATTTATTTTAGAGTGGTCAAAGAGAATACCCACACCAAAGTTAAATAAAAAATCATTTTATACAGGTAATAATTTACTAGTAGCAATTTGTACAAAGGTTTATGCTTCTGAACACTGCAGTGAAGTTTAATCATCATAATAAGAGAACTTAAGGGAACTTAAAGGGTAAAGAAATAGAAAAATGTAGGTATTAAATATCACTTAAATTCATCAAACTCGTAGTAAATTTTAACATATATATTGGAGGTATATGTACCCAAGAGCATGAGGATCTAATCACCTTGCTAGAGTTTGCAATATGAAGAGCTTAAAGTCATGAAAAACTCAAGCTTGAGTCAAGGTATTGCAAGACCAAGAATGAAAGAGAGGAAGCAATACTCATAACCATACCCAAAAAAAATTCCAACATAGTCCTAGAAGGAATCGGAGCATAGATAAAATCAATTTACTTCCACCCCAAAATAGCAAAAACTGAGGATCAAACTACCTAATATGACCCACTGATTTTGCTAAAAAAAATAGAATAAAACCCCCGCAATCAAACCCAACCCATATGTCCAATAAACAAGTGTCTAGCTTAGTAAAACTAAGATAATTGCTGGAACTTAGTTATAAAATTTACTTGCTACAACAGCTAGATGATGGAGCTAATGCACCCTCAAGAATGGAAGTTGGCGTAGAACTATAGCAGAAGAAAGGAAATATGATTTTACAGCCAGACTTTCCTCTGTCAGAATCACCAATTTGGTCGAGAAGATCAAGAAAAACAGCCCACTATTTGCTAGTCTAATGGCACCCAAAAATGGAAGAGGAGGAGAAAGAAGAACATCAAAGAGAAAAACTGGAGTTGCGGCCCGAAACAGATAAGGTATTTGTTCTGAACTAGAAACTTCATCTACCTACTACGTGTAAGGTAACAACTCCATGGACCACTCCTAGAAAGACACGTGTAATGGGCAAGAAAAAAAACTGTATAGCTACGTACCGTTTCGATACTCCAAAAAAGGGAAATGTTTGAAACATTTCAAAAATTTTGTGGAAAAGAAAGATTTTTTAAAAAACGTTTCGAATAAGTTTAAACAATTTTTATTTTTATTTTAGAGGACTCTAATATGATAATAATAATATAGATATATATAATTAGATAACATAGTGTTGAATAACCATATTCTCATTCAAATAACATTAATATAATCAATGTTCATAAATTTTTGCAACATATGACATATATAAAACTTAATGCAAATTAAATATTATACTCAAAGTTTCAGATTACGCAATACATAATTAATAATAATAATTAAAAAGTTTGAATCAATTAATAGTAGAATGTCTATAAGATAAATATCCAGAAAAATGATAATACAAATATGTAAATAGAAAAATAAACTAAACTATATACCCTAATATCAATCCATCTACTTTTTTGTCCAAAAAAATAATTTTATCTATAACAAAATTTTTTATCCCAATTAAATTCTATCTATAGAATAGTACTATAACTTTACTAACATCAACATTATATTAAATTATATAAACATTAATTATATAGTATAGATAGGTCATACTTAAATTATTTATACACAAAAGAAATATATTGTTTTAATAGTTTTTTTATACAATTTTTTATAGTAGATGATTATTAAATAATATAAATCCCATAATCAATAATTGTGCTTAATGATTAATGTTAATTTTATTGTATATTTTGTATATTTAATTAATAAAATAAATTTTCTCAAGAGATTATAATTATCTTCTTAAGTATTATTGATTATAAAATTTATTTTGTATATTTAAAATTCAAATGATTTTATATTTATGTCTCCTTGAATCATTCTAACATATGCACTCACTTAATATTTGTATTATTTTTTTACACAAAAAAATAAAGGAATTAAAGTTATTCATTAGCTTTAAATGTATCATATTTTTAAAAGGATGGCCTATATAATTAAATAGTTTCTTCAATTTTTGTTATGATTAGAGCTGTCAAAACGGGTTAAGCCCGCTAAGTTGGCCCCTCCAGCCCGCTTAAAATGGCGAGCTGGGTTTGAAAATTTGCAACCCGTCAACCCGCCAGATTCTTCTTTTTTCCTTTGTTTTTTTGGTGGGTTGACCCACTAACCCGCCCCGCCTACCAACCCGCCAGGGGCGGGACGGCTTAGCATTTTCTAGCCTGCTAATTTGGCGGCTGGCCTGCCCTGCCCCTTTTAAGGGGCGGGTTGAGGTAAATCGGGGCGGGCCGGGTTGGCCTGTCCCGTTTGACAGTACTAGTTATGATACACCATTTTAAAATGATCCAAAAAATTAAAAAATAATTTAAGGACTTGTTAGTTTATTGTGTTTTGAAAGACAATTTCTATTCAGAAGAACAAAAATTTGATAAAAATAGTTTATCACAATTGTTTTTAATTCTCAATTTGTAAAAATTATTTTCCTATTTTTTGATTTTAAAATAAGAAAGAGAACAAATCAGGGACTTAACTATATATAATATCATAGATAAACGTATTTTTATTAAAGAGTTAATTACGATATATTAAAAACATTTAAATAATAGTTCTTTATTTTATTCTTAAACTAGTATTTAATTTTTTAATATTTTATTCTTCTTCAATTTATGAGATATGATTGACTTAAATATAAAAGTCAATCCACTCAATAACTCTTACCTATCAAATTTCAAGGAGATATTGTTCTCTCTTACCCGAGTCTTCTTGCTTGCCAGTCTTGCTACTAAATTCCAGAACCAGAAGGCACTTCTCCTGCTCTGTTATATTCGATGGCCAAATTTCCTACCTAATTCTCCTCTCGGCTCTCTTGCTCAGCAATCTCGCCCTCGGAGGTGTTGGGACTAAGCGTTTGGGATGATGAGGCGCTCGCTCTCGGAGGTTACTGCTCCTTCCTTGGATGAATCTGCAGAGTTTTTCATCATTTTTCATAGCTTCAGGACAAGAGGCAAGTTTTTCAATTTCACTTGAGGTTAAACAATTTGTGAACTATTTTGTATTTGATTTTGGTTGTGAATTATTTGGGGAATCTTTGTTCCTTTGTACTGAAAACTGAAAGTTGGGAATTTCTTCAGTCTTGGTTTTGTTTCAGATTAGAGTTTCAAATTTTAGTTTTAGTCTATTCTTTTGTTTCGTTCAATTTCCCGAAACAGTGATTTTCCTTCGAAAATCACCGAATCGTTTCTACTTCATCCAAGATGGTGGAATGTCAAAACTCTCTACCTGTGCCATTTCGGTCATGCACGAAATTAAAATTTTTCATGCGTTTCGATCAAAACGGCAGGAAATTTTGAACCTTGATAAGGACTATTCCCCCCTCCCCCCTTCCCATTTTCTGGAATACAACACATGTAACACAAAAATAATTTAACAAAAGTGAGCACAATAGATATATAAAATTCTAATCTAACAATAGGTTGGTTATAAATGGCTAACATGTTTTGCTTCAAAATATCTGACATTCCAGAAATTTCTAGCCATTTCATTATATGATACCTTCCTAATATGCTTCTATCTTATTTTCTATATGTCTTAGTCTCTTAAACACCCAAGAAAAAAAAAGATTAGCATATAAAATACCTCCTTAGCTACTTAATTTCAGTGACATAAATTTTCTTGGAAAAATTCCATTTCAATTTCTTTTTAAAAAATTAGACTTAGTCATAAAATTATTTTCACATGGCATTTTTCCCAAGAAAAAAATATTGCCTACATACTTGTTTAATTTATTAAATCATGGTTGTTTTAGATCAACTATTTGGAATAGAGAAATTTTCTTTGGATTAAACTAAAGATTAAGGATTAAATTGGTGGCATTACATCAATCAAAATTTAGGGAAGTCTTTTCTATCAATTTTTTTCGTTTTTGAATTGAGGAATTATTTGATATTCGGAAAGTACCAAAGTCCTACTTGGGTAGAATTATAAACTATTAGATAAATTTATAATTTCTTATTCAATAGTTTATAATCCTAAGGCATAAATATGAATTTGGTATCTTCTAATAGGCATCAAACTAATGCCCGTGGGAACTAAAATATTCAAACTTTATAATGTTTATAATAAAAAATTAAAATCATGAGGCTTTAATAATAACCTATCAGCCAAAGGGGTATGTTAGGTCATGTCAAATTAAAACATGAAGAGGCCTTTGAGGTGAAAAGCTATGAAGTTTAAATTACATTGGCTTTTTATCATATCGAGGTAGGTTAGATTGATTATACATAAGAATAAAGAATTGTCTAATTAATAAATATCATTTTTAATATTAAGGGATCTTAAGTTTTGTACACATCCTATCTAGTCCAATAACCAAAATGCCCCAACGTAAACCCATCCCAATTATATGGCCTATCTTCACTACACTTTATTGTAACTTTGTTATTTACACCATTTATAAATATCTCCTCCACACAAGTATGAAAGACATTTTGGATTGATAGCATTTATTACTCTTATTAGTTCGGATCGAACTAACTTTGGCATTGGAATTCAGTAGCACCAAATCTACTTCTTATCTTGATATTTACCCCTGTCTCGATTTGACCTGATCTGTGCCCCGACTAACTTAGTTTGCTTCTAACCCATCCTCAACATAGGCATTGTCATTTTGTGTTGTCTATAGGAATGAGTTTCTTGATTTCCCAAATACTTTTGTATGATTCTATGTTGACCTGCCATGGACATATCTACCCCACCTAGAGACACCTCGAATAACTAGGAAAATGTGCCCACGAAACTAACACACCTTCGAGGCATCACGCCAACAACCACCACCAGTTCAGCTCAACCAGGAAAGTCCTTCCTATTCACCTAAAAATCCACCCCCACAAGCATACCAAGGAGTGGACCTCCAAAGGGATACCCTTTAACTCTTTCTACAGAGAATTTAGGTGCTCAAGCAAGAAAGGGTAGTCGATAGAGCCAAATATCAGCAAAAGCAGCAACAAAGGGAAGGTTTCATCGAGTCACTTGCAAACATGCCTACACCCAATTAGCAATCGAAAGGGCACAGCAATTGAGCTGAAGCCACCCCTTCGTCTTACCACATATGTACCAAAGCCCAATCAATATCCCTCGATCCCCTAAAACCATCACCTCTAACCTCAAAAAAGCCAAAGGACCTTAAAAAGCACCATTTTGCTCAACATATTATGGATTACCCTCTTCTTAGATACTTTAAGCAGCCTAACTCAAAGTATATATTGCCTCTACTGACCTAAGAGAACAATTGGAGAATTACAACCCAATCATGCTCTTGAACAGTTTGGGAGAGGAACTTAAATGCAGGGCATTCCCAGTCACCTTAAGAAGAGCCGCCCTTCAACAGTTCTCAAGCTTGCCACCTAACTCCATCTCCAGCTTTAGAGATACCAAAAACCTATTCATAAACATTTTCTCGAAGAGCATCAATCATCGAAGATCCTCTACTGTGTTCACAGCCCTAAAGCAAAAAAAAGAGTAAGTCCCTAAAAAACTATATCAAGCAATTCAATGATCCTATTCCTCAAGGTTTGTAACCTTAGTGATCCCATGACAATTCACACCCTCTAGGCTAGTCTTTGACCTGGTCAATTCTAGGAAAGCCTAACCCTGGATCCACCCACCAACCTTTCTGACCTATTAACACTAGTAGGAAAGCACATAAACTTAAAGGATATTTAGATGCTGAGGTTAACTAAAAATAAAAGCCAAGCCTTGAAGGATAGAAAGCCTACCTTGAAAATAAGGGAAATCAGGATGGAAAGATCACCTGCTCGACCTTGCTTTGGTGCTTAAACGCCTTTGAATCAAACTAGAGCACAGGTATTGGAAGAAATTCTCCAAACAAGACTGGCTCATCCCCCTAACCCAAAGCCAAATGTGGGTTTGGAAAAAGAAAAATATTGTGCCTTCCATGAAGGCAAAGGCCACGACACAGACAGCTGTAGACATATCCATAACTT
Organism: Ceratonia siliqua; assembly: GCA_034509205.1. Taxonomy (NCBI): domain Eukaryota; kingdom Viridiplantae; phylum Streptophyta; class Magnoliopsida; order Fabales; family Fabaceae; genus Ceratonia; species Ceratonia siliqua. The sequence goes on along the minus strand of JASKGM010025848.1, from coordinate 10,789 downwards.
AATAAAGGACGTCCTACATAAGAGTTACATCCAGATCTTCAAAGTTGATATTCTAACCTCGTAAAACAACAGAGTATACCCTACCCAACACAGGTTGCCTGGCGTGACCATTCTCCTCAAAACTAGCCCTGTTGATGAAGTCGGTCCCTAAATAGAGGCCCCACCAACAACTAGGACCTTAGAAGAAATACAGCCAAAGTCATCTATACAATCTCCAAAGGTTTTGCCAGCAAAGGACCATCCCAAGCTTCTAGGAAAAGGCACCAAAGAGCCACCAAAAATAGACAGCATGAAGCCATCCACTTTATTACCAAGAGGTACAAGGTGGACTTAACCATATCTTTCACGAAGGATGACTATGGTACTATTGACCGGGACCATGATGATCCCATGGTCATAAGCTGCTTTGTGGCAAATTATGAAGTCAAGAAGGTTTTAGTTGACCAGGACGGTTCTGTAAACATCCTCTTCCATAGCACTTTCTTGAAGCTTGGCCTCCCTAACTCTAACCTTATGTACTACTCAAGAACATGGGTGGGTTTCTCTGGTACTCACATGGAGGCCAAAGTAACCATCAAGCTGAGAACCATATTGGGGGAGTACTCTAACCTGACTGACACCCAAGTTCAATTTCTAGTCGTCGAATACCCAACCGCCTACAACATAATTCTTAGCCATCCATAATTGAACCAAATTTAAGCCATATTCTCTACAAGACATTTGCTTCTAAAATTCTTTACTACTTGGGAGACTGTTGGATCGGTAAGAGGAGATTAGCTACAAGCTCGAACTTATTATAACACCAGCTTAGCCACTAAGCTAGAAAAAGTAAAAAATCCAAAAACAATCTAGGTAAAACCTAGCCAAACCCCTATGTAAGAATTGGATAACAAGAGATAAGAAAGGGAACACTACCCTGAGCCCCAAGGAGATATCCTTGCAATACAGATTGGCAGTGACCTAGAGCAAAATGTATAAGTAGGCTCAAACATCCCCTCTACCAAACTAAGGAAGCTGACTGACCTATTAAAAGACAACACCGACTTATTCTCCTGGACTACCTCCTACATGCCAAGTATTGATCCTAGCTTCATTTCTCATAACCTTGTTATTAATGTAGTGTCAAAACCGGTTAGCCAAAAAAGGTGAACCTCTGGGTTGGAACGCCAAGTGGTTATCCAAGAAGAATTTCAAGAATTATTGGATGCCGAGTTCATCAAAGAAATAACCTACACGATCTATCTCTCAAATCTAGTCATGACCCTCAAATGTAGTACTAGTCAAGAAATCCAGCGAAAAGTGACAAATGTGTGTTGACTTCTTCGACCTAAATAAAGCTTGCCTTAAAGACCCATACCTATCCCCAAATGTTGACATGCTCATCGATAATTTCAAGGTACAAGTTCCTGAGTTTCATGGATACGTACATAGGTTACAATTAAATCCAATTGCACCCCAAGGATGATGAAAAAACAACCTTCATAACAGACAAAGGTATACACTATTACAAGGTTATGCCATTTGGCCTCAAAAATACAGGGGCAATATATCAAAGGTTGATGAAAAAAAATTTCAACAAGTAATAGGTTGTAATGTTGAAGTCTATGTGGAAGACATGTTGGTAAGGTTTCACACTGATGATGACCATTTAACCAACCTCATAGAAACATTCATGTAATTGAGAAAACACGGTATGTGGCTCAACTCGACAAAGTACATTTTCGGGGTAAGTACGGACAAATTTTTTGGATTCATGTTGACTCACTGAGAAATAAAGGCTAACCCGGACAAATGTGTCATAATCACTAAGATGGAACCACCAAAGACAAACATAGAAGTACAAAGGTTGGTAGGTCCTATTGCTGCCTTATCACGATTCATGTCTAGATCCGCCAATCAGGCACTTCTTTTTTCAAAAACCTTAAGAAAGCAAAAAAATTTGAGTGAACCCAGATTGCTAGGAGGCTTTCGAGCAACTTAAATAATACCTTTTTCCCTACCAATCTTATTAGAGCCCAAACAAGGTGAAACCTTGTACATCTACCTAGCTACCAATGAACATGTGATAAGCTCGGCCTTTGTTCACGAAGAAGAAACCCAACTCCCCATCTATTACACTAGCCACTCCCTCTAAGGAATAGAGCTTCAATATCAAAAAATGGAAAAACTCGACTATGCCTTCTCCTCTCTACTCGAAGGGTCCGACCATATTTCCATAATCATTAGATAACTGTTCGAATCGACCACCTGGTTAGGCAGGTACTGCAAAAACCAGACCTATAAGCCAAATGTTAACCTGGGCGGTAGAGCTTTCTAAGCATTCCATCACATATGAATACCACATCCCATCAGAGCTTAGCCATTGGTAAATTTCATAGCAAAGCTAACCAAAAACCTTGAGAATCTAAGGGGCATATAACTTGGACACTGATAGTGGATGGAACATCTAACCGCAAAGGAGTGAGAGCAAGAATAATTATAGAAGACCTTAATGGAATAGTGATCGAACAACCATTAAGATTTGAATTCCCTACTTCCAACAACCAAGCCAATTACGAAGCACTTATAACAAGATTAAAATTAGCCTTGGAGCTTAGGACAAAAATACTAAGAGTGCAAAGCGATTCCCAACTAGTGACCAACCAGGTGAAGGAAGAATATCAATCAAGGGACCCTCAGATGGCAAGGTATCTAGATAAGGTAAAAAGTCTGATAACTCGCCTCAAACAATTCAAAATTCTCCACATTCCCCAAAATGAAAATTATTGAGCTGACATCTTATCGAAGCTAGCCAATAGTAAAAATCTTAGGAAAAACCAAACAATGATTCAGGAAACAATCCACAGCCCTAACATTGAAACAACACGCTTATACAACATAGACTCAAATATGGATTACCCTGATCACCCATTACCTCGAAACAGGGCACCTCCCTTCTAACAAAAGTGAAGCCCAAAAACTATAAAGAATGACCAACACTTACTACTTGATCGGAAGGCTACTCTGATAGCGTGGGTACTACACCCCTCTTTTTAAATGCCTCATACTTGAACACTTGCTTTGTACACTCAAGTAAATCCATGAGGGTATCTGTGGCTATCACGTTGGTGCTCAGTCATTAGCAACAAAAGTGCTTGGGGTTAAGTACTATTAGCCGGCCTTGAAAGCAGACGCGACCAAGCTTGTTAAAATATGTGACAAGTGTCAAAAGTTCATGCACCATTATCTAGCACCGCTGACTAATCTGCACAGCACTGTCGAACCCTGACCCTTCTGCAGATGGGACTTGACCTCTTAGGTCCCCTCTCAATGATCGATGAGAAAAGGAAATTCCTAATAATTGCCATAGATTATTTTACAAAATGGATAGAAGCTAAACATTTAGCTACCATAACTACAAAACAAGTTAAGAAGTTTATTCAAACATCCATTATTTGTAGGTTCAACATTCCCCACACAATAACAACCAACAATGAAACCCAGTTTGCTAACTCCAAATTCATAAAATTTTACGCCGACCTATAAATATAGCTTAACTTCATCTCGGTGGAGCATCTCTAAGCTAAAGGGCAAGTAAAAGCGGTGAACGGGGTTATTTTGGAGCGGCTGATAAATAAGTAGAGCAAACCAAATTATGGGAGATGAAAAAGCTCTCGTGTATGCTATGGTCTTATTGGACCACTCCCCAAACTGCTATAGAAGAATCACCATATAAGCTCACCTACGAAGCATAGGCATAGTATCACATGTTCATATCCCCTTTAATTATTTATTTACTAGGAATAAAGTTAATAGACATGGTAATGTTACTTTGTTTTTGGATTTTGTTCTTTTTTTGTTGTGCTTAATTGTTTTCCTTTTAAGCACAAGCAAGTGCTCAAATATTTGATCAAAGCAAATATATATGTATAAATTACAATACTAGTTAGTACAATCACTATATTCAACCAACAAATATGTTGAACAGTGGCCATGTCATGTGGGAAATGACCAAGAAACTATATATGGCATCTTCATATTGCTATGCAATATTTTTAAATTAATGATCAAATTAAAGAGCTTTTGTTCCTTAGAATATTTATGACGTGTTTTGCCTTGCTAGCTAGAATTAGAATACCCATATGCATATAAAGTTGTGAACATAGAAAACTAATAAGAGTAGTACAAAGGGATTCTAGTGTAATTTGTTACTATAACTTTTGTTGGTAAGATTTTATGTTAGCACGATTTTTTGTTAGTATGATTGTTAGTAATTTGTTAGGCAAAATGCTAGGAAACTCCCCTATATTTCTCTTCCTCTTCCCCTATACTTGATGGCGCTTAACTGGGGAAGTAGAAACTTCATAGAAGAGGTAATAATCAGGATTAACGATCTTTTAGGATAAGTGAAATAAATAAATGTTGTGAAAGGAACTTTATTGTTACTCTCTTAACCACTTGAGAAAACCTGTGATGGATATTATTAGTGCTTTTGGGAGATGCGAAATGAGACAAATGAAGATATACATAATAGAAAACATGCATATTTTCTTAATGGAAGTTCCCACACAACTTAGTTTTCACTATTGAAAGTAAACTAACTACATTGTTTTGCTTTTATTTTCTTTGAAATTTAGTATTGTGTTAATCATCAACATAACAAGTACTGCATGTGAATATATATATATATATATATGCTTTCAATATAATTCCAAAAACACATCAACTGCTACTCTTAATTGACTCCACCTTCTCTGTAGAATAGTTCATAGTAGTTGGTGGATGTCAATCTGGGCCATCAAGCAAGAAGGGCAAGAGGAAGGTTGTTAATCAATCTTCTGACCTTGAGTTTAACCTGCCACCGTGCTCAACTACACCTTCCTCAACGACATCACGGATAGGTCCTCCAAGGCAAATCCTCACATCACAGCCTCTGATGCTGAGCCTAGCAGCAAATCCGCTGACAACCACTTGTGGGTATAATCACATGGGAAAAACAAGTAAGTACACTTATCATCATCGGTAAATATTATTTATCTAACAATTCTAATACTCATTCTCTATAACAAAGTTAAATTTATTTTTGTTACTTTGTAGCTTTATTCCTACCAAGGAACCCATGAACATTTTTTCGTCTATCTACAAATCAAATTTTCATGGGCTTAGAAAGACTTTAGTAGCGTTCCCAAGGAAGTACATGAGTACTGATACGTGGAAACAATTTAAGGTATTAATCAAACTTGCAAAGTTTTATTCAATTAAATTGATTTTCATTATTACTGACTCTAACTGTATTGTTTCTAATGTAGGGAAGGTGTACCTAGAAACTCAAGTTCAATCACAAAATCCATAAGATATGGGAGTTTAAGTGCTCTAGCAACATATGAGCAATGTTTGCAATTCGGACTGGGAAGACGAAGGGCACTTGGTTGGGTGACGGGATTAAAGAGCAGTTGAAGGCTATTTGGGAAGGAGAAGATTTCAAGGTTAAGTTGAACCGAAACAAGAGGAACCGATCGATGGATTAGGGCATCGCTTGCCATAGAGGCAGATGCCTCTCCGTCTTCAAGCATACGAGGAGGTTCGTAAGTTTTTATTAACTTACAACTTTAGTTAATTTGATTAATTACTTTTTCATTATTCTAAAACTTTAATTAATTGTTTGTAGACAAATGAGTTGGGGAAGGCTCCTGACATCGCTAAGGTCTTCCGTCATACGTAACACATCGAGTACAAGGGCTGGGTGCATCTACATGTTGAGAACACTTACATAAGTTAATTTAAATTTCATTAAACTTTAATATTATAGGTTAATTTCTCTTTATTTGTATTTCAAATTACTTCTCAATAATTATGGTTTAACTCGTGCATAAGTCTTTTAAAGATCGTAGAGCACAAACCCAGGAATCGGCATGTTCTTCCATCAATAACAACCGTATGTGGATGGAGGTTGTCAGTGGAAAGAACAAGAAGATCCAGATTTATGGGATAGGTTCTGATGCTGGCATGGTCAACACAACTTAATCAAGCTAGTCAGGCTAACCAAGATCCCTCCTCCTCCCCCTCTCTAATCCCTTCTCACTGATCCCACTGACATTGAAAATGAGTCAGATGGTCATGATTTAATTCATAAACATTGTTTTAATCAAATTAATAATATATTGATATTATTGATTCAATCAGGTTTACATTTAGATTGTTTTCTAAAGTTGACATGCACTTATAAGAAAAAAAATATATAATATAATTGATTTAATAATAAAAATTTATTAAATTTAAAAAATTTATATTTTTACATTTCTCATGGACATTCTCAATGCTAGTGTTGTGAGAAAATATATATGTAATATAAATTTTTTAATAATAAAAATTTATTAATTTTAAAAATAAATATTTTTATGTTTCTCACGAACATTATCATATATAGTGTCCATGAGAAATTAATTACTCTCATGACCATTCTCTCGGATGATTTTCCGTGAGAAATTCTTGTTGATTGTTATTTGTTAGAAATTCTATGATAGTCTTGTGATAATGTCTCATGAGTTCTTCTTACATGATTCTCACGGAACATGTCCGTGAGAACTTTTCTCATGACTTCATTGTCCATGAGAAAATCCGTCTTTATGATTCAATATGACAAACGGCCAAAAGTCTGTGAACATTTTCTTGAGAAATCTCATTTCTCACATATTTTTCAGCTTTTCTCACGAATTTTTCTATCAAAAAAACTGTTTTTTTTGTAGTGATACCTTGCTGCTATGTGAATCGGGGTTTCACCCTTGGCATTGGCCTTCATAAGTAGTGCAAGACATATACGTAGAATCTCTTCCACGAATGCATCTGATATCTTATCACTGTAGGCTGTGAAATGTATATGAAGGATTGTATTTTTATTTGGGGTTAGTAGGAACTCAACATCCCTACATTTTTCCTTAAAGGTATCGATGTTACCTTCCAATGAAGCTCTATAGAACTCAAGATCCATACCTGTGACAATCACAGTTTTGCTATCCACAAAAATAGGTATCTCTGTAGTGTTTCCACTAGAACCAAAAGTGACTTCAGTGATTTCTGGCTTGCTGATGGTAGCTTTTGTTGTGTTCTCCATAAGTAACAGTTATGCTCTTTTGTTCTCAAGCTCCTTTTTAAAGCAAAAATGATTATGAAAGCTCAACTGCTTCTTATATTAATTCTTGAAATCTATTGGTAAACAAGAACACTTGGTTTGGTTATGTGCAGGAGTAAACATATCTATAGGGCTAGTGAAATATATGGCTTACTATCTATGATTTTCGTCACACCAAATTCAGAGAGGTGATTGGCATAAAATATAAGGATAATCTATGAAAGTTTTAAACACAAACTGAATGCCCGATCCCCAAGTTTTCTTCAGGTGTTGCCATTCTTGGATTCTGACAACTCACCAGTACCTTTAATTCTCAAAATTTCTCACCATAAAATTGTATTAAATCAACAGTAAATTCATATTTTATAATAATATTTTGTAAGATTTCGCTTTTTTTAGTATTATTATAAAACACTATTCTAAAATCATTTGAAACATCAAAGAAGAAAATAAAGCTCATAAAACACATTTTTAAAATTCTTAATATATTTGAATGTGCCTAAATGAAATTATTTCAATCTTATTTTAAATGATAAAAAATATTTTTCCTAAAATAAAATATACTTTTCATCATGTTATTCAAACAACAAAAAAATAACTCATTTTCAGAAAAATGTATTTTATGTAAAAAAACCATTTTCCACCAAAACATAGAAGCCTTACCTTCTTAAAATATTCTTTAATTATTTGTCAATGTGATAATTAAAATTACATTAGTTGTTTTATTATCACATTACTTGATTTTAAAGAAGTCAGTTTTTTTACTCAAATTGTTTTTTAATGTAATCTCAAATGTTTGACATTTAACCATGTATTGACATTCCGCCCCATCAGGCATCTTTATTCAAAGTGAAATAGTATATAAGGGCTTTCTGTAATCTTAAACTAGCCAATGTGAAACTTGCATATATATACACACCAAAGATAACATAAAAATTGATTTTGGAAACACAACAATACCCTTATATATAACAACAATCCCATATTGCTTGAACTAATTCTATTGTTGTCAACATTAGTATTAAGCACTTTGAAATCTATAATACAACAAATCTCGTGCATCAAAATTACATTATAATGCCATATCTTGGAGAGATAAGGCAGTGGCGTGTAATCTTCATCCTCACTTAGTGGAGAAATATTCGGATAGCAAGCTTTGACTGGAGAGCAGCTCATTCATATTCAAAATGGTAATTGACTCCTACAAATCAGGGAAGATACTCGGTTACAGCAACAACAATGAAGACTCCTTGCTGTCACAGTTTTACATTATCTTACGTTACCTAGTGTTCTCTCACTTCTGTAAAACTGTAATATTAGAGTCACCACCGTCTATATACATGCAATTCATTCCCGTTGCTGACGCTGGAATACATTAATAAAGGATTTATTTTCTTATTTGCTCTCTTCCTCTCAAATTTTCTTCTTTATAACAGAATTGTTTTTATTTGCTTTCTTCTTTAAATTTCTTCCATTCTAGTGTTGTCAACACTAATATTAAGCACTTTGAAACCTATAATATAACAATTCTCGTACATCAAACTTACATTATAATTTTTTTGAAAGCCCTGTAAACTAATACAAACATGGTGGAGAAAAAAGACAATCCAATGAAAAGAGTGACAAGAGCAATGGCTTTGGAAGCAGCCAACATAGCATATGTGCCTGTTACAAATGCTATCATCATGAACCCAAAAACCTAATCGTACATCAAATTTACATTCTATGTTTTTTCATACTTCTAATTTCTGAATCATACTTGAAAGCCTTGCAAACTAAAATAAAGATGGTGGCGAAAAATTACAATCCAATGAGAAGAGTGGCAATAGCAATGGTTTTGGAAGCACCCAACATAGCATATGTGCCTGTCACAAATGCTATCATCATGAACCCCATCGCTAACAATGTTAATTTTTTGGCTATGTTGACTAAACCATACCAGATTTTCCGGCAGTCTAACATGAAAATATGGATGAAAATATGCGTGAACACAGCAGAAGCTGAGAGAACCAAGGCTAAACAATCTGTTATGATAAATGCTTGGAAAGCTGGATTGTGCTTTAGTACAGGAGAGCCCATATGTTGATCTTCTTGTATGGTACCCCCAGGCATTGTAAACCCTGCTGCAAATGTTACTGTTGCTATTAGTGTCGCTGCTACAAGGTTGGTAGAACTAAATTTCGCAATGTTTATCTCCATGACATTGCGAAATTTCTCTGACCTCGTTTCCCTTCATCCTCAAACTTCGTTTCCTCTGCATCCTTTGTGCTGTCCCCCATTGGCCAACCCATTTCATTCAATTTCTTTACCATCTGATGAATGCATGGTAACAGGTAAAGTCTTACTTTCAATATTTGTTTTCAAAGAGGATCAGATGTCATTAAATTTGGCCATAAAATATAAAACAAGGATCATTGATATACAATAATGAAAAAGCAGTGCATGTTTAATCCAATGAAACTACACAAATGCAATATTTATTTATATAGTTTTGAAGACTTTTGCATTTTTAATCTAATAGTAACCACTCAATAAAAATAAAAAATAAAAACTACCCTATAACACTTAGATGAGTTCTATATTTAATATTATAATATATGGCTTATGTAAACTTTTGTTGCTTTAATATGATAATAACCACTTCATAGAAAAGATAACTACTCTATAGAAAAAAATTAATCATGTTTCTAAATTTTTAAAGAAACGTGGAATAAATGTACCTTTTAATGTTTTAGTATTTTGGTTTAATAATAATCATTTCATAAGATAACAAAATTTACCAAAGGAACCTATATTGTGTTCTTCTAATTGAATGCTGTGATATTACCTCTGAACTATAATCCTATTGATTAGCAGCTAAAGCAACATTATATTAACATAGTGGGATTCCCGTGTGTCAATTCTAGGGATCAAATCTTCCGAGGGAAGTTGAGATTGCAAATAAATTGGGGCAAGGCGTAAGGGCTTGTTTCCGACAGCATCTTTCTCATAGTAAAGGTTTCTGAGTGATGATTTATTCATGATCATTTCTGCCGCCCCTAGCTTATTACGAATTACAGCATAATGAAAAGCGTTCGCACCATTTTCGTCCATCAATTCTGAGCAATCTGGACAATATCTTAGAATCATTTCCATGGTATCTATATTGCCGTCCCATGGTGCCAAGTGAAGAGCCGTTCTTTTCTTTTTGTCTCTGATGTTTGCTGTATTTCTATTATCTTCTAACAACAGCTCTATCAAATAAGGAGAATCACAAATTGCTGCCAAGTGAAGTGGAACCCAACCATTTTTATCTGCCTGTTTGGCTGAAGTGCTCTTCAATAGTTTTGACACGATTTCTGAAAAACAACGCACATGAAATCACATTGTTACTGTTGTTGTCAATAAAAAAGGTATATCATCACAAAAACTTGTGTTATCTATAAATGTTTAGAATATATACATACATACATATATATATATACATACATACATATATATATATAAATAAGATCAATAAAAACTAGAAGTAAATTAACTGAAATAAAAGTTGAAGAGATACTTATACAAAAGTATTGTATTACATTAACTTATTGTAGTACAACAGAGTAATTACAGTAAATTTAAAACACTTACAAAATATTGTATGGAGAAGGAAGAAGGCAAGAAAGCTCAAAAGATTACAAGTGTTTAAAGCTTAAA
>JASKGM010025837.1:0-27651 GCA_034509205.1 Ceratonia siliqua | reverse complement strand
AGAGAGAGAGAGAGAGAGAGATACACACACACAGAGTTGGTCTTATTGTTTTATACACTCAATTGTAACTTTTTGATTTTAATTTATTTAATAATAAAATTTGTTAAAATGATACTTTTCAATAATAACAACTGTTAAAAAAAAAGAATGAAAAAAATATATGAGAAAAATAGTATTTGAGAAACAGGAAACTAATGATTTTGTTTTACTTTGTATGAACTATGTTTTATACTTTTACCTCTATCATTTTGACTGAGTATTTTGTTTTCCATTCAAATTATGGTTCATTCCCCCTTTAAAATTTTTATTCATTGGTCAATCCATCCATCAGAGTTGAAAGTAAAAGGAACCAAGTTTTTCACATTTCTTAGGCTTTTTCGAAATGTTAGGTCATAAAGTTCTTGCGGAAAAGTACAGGGAAAAAAAGCTAGATCTCGAAAGGAGCAAAATGGAGTAAGGTAATTGACTAGGTGGACTACAAATCTTATATTGTAGAAAAAAAAGTACCTATGAATATATTACATTCAGACTATTTTCACCCCAAATTTAAAAAAAAAATTTCTAGTTAGCCCATGGTCGAGGCAAAAAGCCTAGTTGTTTTTGGTTCAGCATTTTGGTAGGCTAACCTTAATTTTTTTTTTGGATTTGATTGGGCTAACCTATCGGGCTTGGTCAATTTTGTCATATCTGCCCGTGGTCAATGAACAAACTTATGTCTTTTCAAAGAAAGATCATATATTCCTCTCTTCCATTTCTTTTTTTTATATACTCAAAATTCCTACTCTCGGCCAACTTCACGATATCAAGTATAGTCCGGTTGACAAATTTCATTCTATGGTCATATTCGAGGCCATTTTGCACAATTTTCATAAACTCAGGTTCCAAGAGAGAAGAATGGAGCACCTGCTTTTGGCTTTTCTAAACCAATTTAAGTAATCATCTATCGACTCCCTCGATTTTTGTTGTATCTTGACAAGGTCGGATAGTTCTACCTTCATTTCACCCCTATAGAATTGTTCATGGAACATTAATTCCATATCATCCCAATTATTTATTGAATTTGGTTGTAGTCCTACATACCAAGCGAACATTGTTTTTTTAAATGATAAAGGATAACAAAAATGTCAATCTCAGGTACTCATTGCCCATTACCTCCCCACATTATATAGTTAATCGGGCTATGTGTTCGATGGTTGACTAAGGCTATGTGTTCGATGGTTAACTAACTTAACTCTCCAAAGAAGGTCATGAAGTCCATGATCTTTTAACACCTTGGTAATTCAATCTGGTCAACCCATTTGGAGTAAGGCCTTTGATACTAGGTTTGAATATTATGGCTAACAATGATTCCAGCTTATTGCAGAATCCAATTGATGATGTCGTTGACAACAGGTTGAGGTAGTTGCCTCCTATGTGAAGGATTTTACATATTCACATTTGGATTGAACATGGGGTTGTACTACTTGACCATTCATCCTTACATTTTTCGGTTCTTGTAATGGTGCTTCTTGATGTGCGGGTGTTAACAATTCAATTAACCATTCCAATTGTTTGGCCAAATTTTCACTCTTTGTGTTTGTTGCCATTACAATAGGCTATATGATGGTCGACATTTGTGACGACAACATATTTACCATATAGTGGTTACTTTGGTACATTCCTTGTTTGATTACTGCATCATAGCATTAGTTAAATGGGTCTTCGTCAACTCAAGATTCTTGAGAATTTCAGCTATGCTTGTTCTCAGTCGAATCATAGTATTAGTATTATTGTTTTTTATTGTTGGCTACTTTTGATAACTCCAAAAATATTAGGGTAACTCATTTATAATGTTTCTTCTTGCACTTGTCGGTACTAAGGAGGCTGACGTCTGGCTATTCATTCCTTGACCCTAGCCTCAACTTTGGCTTCTTAATTGATTTCCTCATTGGATACTTCTGAGGCTGATGAGGTAGCAAGAGAACTATGGTTTGTTGGTGTTCCTCCAAGATTGACTGAAATACCTGCAGCATTTGTTAAGATTAATGTGAAGAACTCCTAGATTGCAGGAGGTTCCCTCTCATTTGTTTATAAAGTGTGAAGAGACTCCTCGTGGAGTTCTCTTTGTGCTTTCTCTGATGAGGAGCCACAGATCATGTCGGCCAACCCCTCATTTGGGTCAGACCCTCTGGGTCCAGAAGTGTCGATACTAGTACGTAGTTGCATACCACAAAAAGCTATTCATTGCACAAAAAATGTTGGTTAGGATATTCTTATAACTTGAGGGTCCCACTAAGTGTGCCACATTGTTTGTGGTAAAATTTGCAATGTGCCATAAAGTTCCTATTATTGATGAGGGAGAAGACTACTCCTCTTGGTTTTCAGTTGAAGGCTTTGAAGAGAGAAAAAAATAAGATTGCATTAATGTAAACACCATATTTTGTCCGAACTTTTTTTATTTAACAAAGATACAAAGAAAATAAAAGAATTAAGAAAATAAAAATATGCAAAATAAATACAAAATGAAAACACAAAAGTAAATCTTGGCCCATATCCCTTCTCTTTTTTTTTTTTTTTGAGTTTTGGCCCAACAATTTCCCTTCACTTCTCTATTTCAATCACTAGCCTAGTCCACTCGTATAGCCCATAACCCAACCCTTTTTCTCATGTTGACCTACCATCTTTCCCTTTCTTTCTAGGAGTGCAAGCAGGGGTCCCCTTCCTTCTCTTTGATTTATCTCATTCTTCCTACTTTCCTTATTTAACAAGGAAACCCTAGCACTATGAGATAGAGGGCCTTTGACTTAGATTTTATTTTTGGCTATAAAAGAGGGGTCCTTTTTTGAGAAAGAGGGGGGGGGGGAGAAGCTTCGGATCTTTTGGTGGAATTTGTGAGTTTAGTTTTTTGAAGCTGTAGTGAGGTAAACTATTTTTTTTGTTTGCCTCCCTTTTTTTATGTTGCTAGTTTGGTAACTATGAGACATTTTTCTCTTCTTTTGGTGCTTTTTATGTGAAGAGCTATGATAAATGGGGTGTTCTATGGGTTTGAGAAACAATAAGTTAAAATTCCAAGAATCCACAAGTGAAAATTAGGTTTTTGTGTTTAGATTTAATTTTTTTATATTAAAAATTGTTTTATTTATTTTATTTTGATATATGTTTTATCTTGTTTTCATATGTGTTCCTTTTTATTAAAAAAATGTTTTTATTTTATTTTATTTTGATATATGTTTTATTTTATTACAAATTTATTTTATTTTATTCTAATCCTTTATCTTGATATTTGTTTTATTTTGATGCGTGCTTTTTTTTTTTTTGCTAAAAATTATTTTTTATTTATTTTATTTTAATAGTGGTTTTATCTTATTTTGATATTTGTTCCTTTTTATTAAAAATCATTTTTATATTTTTACTTTGATATATGTTTTATTTTATTTTGATCTTAGTTTTTTTATTAAAAATATCTCTTATTTTTTTATCCTTATATATTTTATCTTGATATTGTTTTATTTTATTTTGATATGTGTTCTTTTTTTTTTAAAAAAATATTTTTATTTATTTATTTTATTTTGATAGATGTTTTATCTTATTTTCATATGTGTTCCTTTTTATTAAAAATTATTTTTACTTTATTATATTTTGATATGAGTTTTATTTTATTTTGATCGTAATTCTTTATTTTATTATTATTAAAAATCTCTATTATTTTATTCTGATCCTTATTTATGTTATTTTGATATGTGTTTTATCTTTATTTTGATTTGTTCTTTTTAATAAAAAATAATTTTTATTTTTATTTCGATCTTTGTTTTATTTTATTTTGATGTATTATTTTGATTTTCATTCTTTTTCCTTTTTATTTATTTATTTCTAGGGCATAAGCTATCTTACTTTTCCTTGTATTTCACTTTATTTTTAACTTCCCTAAAATGTTTTTTTTCCTCTTTCTCTTAAGTTCTTTTTAAATGTTTACAAATAATGTGGGATATATGCTTTCTCTCCCAAATTGTCCTAAAACTTGATTTTCTTAGTGATTTCAAGGTTCACTCTACTTCTTAGCTTTGGATGAGGATTTGTTGCTTACACAGTGGCCAAATTCTCTATTGACTTTGGGTGAGGACGTAGTGCCTCCACATCGGCCAAATTGTTTCTTGGGTTTTGAGTGGGAATTTATTACCCTCGCATTGTCCATTGACTTTGGGTGGAAATTCAATGCCCCCGCATTGTTTGACCTTTCTTGGCTTTGTGTGAGGATTTAATGCCTCCACATTAATCATTTCTTTCAACTTTGAGTAAGGACTTGGTGCCTTCACATTTTCTAAACTTTGCATTGGTAAAGAAATCATACATCTCACCTAGTTAAACCCATCAGTTTATGCTCGAACTACGTTGACATTGATCCCATTTGGGGTACGTAGGCACTTACTTAGTAAGTCAGGTCTGATTCTTTTAACCTTCACCTTTTTTCTTCACCATTTTAATAAAAAACGGTAATTAAAATACATTAAATTTTTTGAGTACAAATAATTTAGGGTAACCATACTTAGGGATAGATATTGTGGGGTGCCTATCACCTTCCTCACGTGTAATTAGACTCTTAAACCATTCTTTTGGTTTCAAGGGCCAGTGTCTACTTTTTAGGATTCCAATTATCATTCTCTACGTTTTTCTTTACGCGCCTAAAGTCATAAATGGTGGCTTTTTACCGGTCGTTATGTTGTGACAATTAATATGAAAGACAGATAAAAGTGACAGAGAAATTGTCTTTTGAAAGTCAACATGAAAAGGGATCGAGATATTGTCTCTAATATTTAATAATTTATTTGGTTTAATTTTGTTATTTTGATTGAACTGAATAATTACATTATTTTAAATGCAAAAATCAATATCAAACCATGCCTAGTTGAAAAGGCTGTGGCCACTTTGACAAGAAAATAGGTAATATTGCTTAATAAAATAAAATGCAAGCATTATGCCAACATGTTCCCACGTAAATCTGCAGTTTGTCTGAATTGAAAATAGCTTCATGATTTTAAGCATAAGACATTATTACCAAATCAAAGGAGTGAAGAAAATCAAGCTGCCTTAATCAGGCTGCATCAGCAGAAGATCAGGCTACAACAAATGCATACAACCAGGCACCAACTCCACAGTAATTGACATGTGTATATTGAGCTTGTAATAAATAGATATAACTATGTAGAATATCTCTTGCCATCCTTGGCTCTCTTTCCTTGTATAGCAGATTCGTTTTATGTATATAAGCTAAACATATCCTGTAATCATTCATTAAGTGAATATACCAGAGCTGTGACATATTGGTTATTCCGTCCTATTTCCTTTCATGGTATTAGAGCCTATTGGCTTACACCCAATTCAGATCAAATATGACGTCTTCTACAACAGTCTTCGTTCCTCCAAACAATCTCCAACAATTTGTTTTAGTGAGGCTTGAGGGACTTGGTTCTTATTTAAACTGGCCATCTTAAATTGAAGAAGCTCTTAGTATTCATGATTTACTGGGCTATATAGATGGTACTGAACCATGCCTAGATGAGTTCCTTCCCACTGTTGAAGGAATACCAAATTGTGAATCAAATCCAACTTACACTTTAGGGAACTAAAAAAATCAGTTTGTACTGGTTTAGATGAAGTCTACTCATATCAGAAAAAATGTTGTCAATGGTTCATGGATTAAAGACATCACGCCAAGAATGGGTCACATTAGCACCAAGTTTTGCATCTCCTTCCACCTATAAACAAATTAAAACTCCAATTACAAAACTTGCAGCAAGGAGGGACGAGCTGCACAGATTTGTTGAATATGCAAGGTCACTTGTTGATCAGTTAGCATCAGTAGGAAAGCCAGTTGATGAAGTTGACTTACTTTTTCACATTCTCGGTGGACTCAACATTACTTACACACCTTTTTTGTCCAACTGTTATTTTGCATAGTGTGAGAAGTCCTTGTCCTTTTTTTATTTTCAATCTGAGTTATTTGCATTTGAAGCACTAATTGATAAACAACAGAAAAGTGTGCAAGCTTATCATAGTAATTTTGCAATGTTTGCCAACAAACTTAGAGGAGGTGGTCAAAATAAAAAAAGAAACACTAAGCATTGGTAGAACCAGCATTCTACACCTGCTTCTGTGGCTCAAAAATTAAACCAAGGGACAAACAGTGCAAATCCTACTCCCTAAAACTCTACAAATACCTTTGCCAATATAGGATGAGTTCCCTTTCGGGGCCAATAACCCTAACTTTGACCCTTATTCTTGTCAAATTATTGGTAAAAGAAATCACATGGCACTTGACTGTTTTCTCAAGTATGACTATAATTATGAAGGGAGACATTCTCCTCAACACAACTAGCTGCAATGGTGGCTCGCTCCAACTCCTTCCATGATGAGAGCACTTGGTATGTGGACAGTGATGCAAACTAACATGTTACTCTTGACATCTCCAACCTTCATGTGACTGAACCTTACAAGGGAGATGATACAGTAGTAGTAGGTAATGGTAATAATTTGAAAATTCAAAACACTAGTAAAATTATGATTCATGCATTCAAATCCTCATCCAATCATACACCCCCATCCACTCTTTATATGAAAAATGTTCTCCATTGTCCTCAAGCTAAAAGAAATTTGTTGTCCATAAATTAGTTTTGCATTGACAATGATTGTTACTTTATTCTCACCAAATCTATTTATTTGTGAATGACAACCTCACGGGATGCATATTGCTAACTGGCAAGAGTGAATGAGGAATATACCCAATTAGATTTAATCAGCTACCTAAAAATAAAGTAGAGTCTTATGTTGCTTTCATAGGAGTCCGTACTTCTCTTAATATTTGGCTTGCAAGTTTGGGGCATCCCTCTTCTCATACTACCAAGAATGTTGTATCTTTTCAGTTACCTGTTTCTGGTTCTTTGAATTTAAAGTCTTGTCAGTCTTGTTTAATGGGAAAAATTAAGCAGCTACCTTTTAATGAATCATCACATGTAATCCCTTCTCCTTTGGATATAATTCATTCAAATATTTGGGTTTCTCCCTTGTCTGTTCCACTGGTAATAGAAACTATGTTCTTTTTATTGATGATTTTACAAGGTTACTTGGGTATGTCCAATTCACAATAAATCTGATAGTTTTGCTTGCTTTGTCTATTTTAAATCCATGGTAGAAAATCAGTTCTCTTCCAAAATTAAACAATTTTAGTGTGACAATGATGGGGAATTTATTTGACATTAATTTAAAAACTTTCTTAACACGTGTGACATCCACCAACGTCTTTCATGCCCTATACCTCTTAGCAAAATGGTTTAGCTGGGAGGAGACATCAGCATATCATGGAGGTTGGCTTATTTACGTCATTAATCGGACTTCAACTCTTGTCCTTGGCAATACCTCTCCCTAATTTAAATTGTTTGGTGTACATCTAGATTATTCCTTTTTACGCTCTTTTGGCTGGGCTTGTTATCCTCTTTTGCATCCCTACACAAAACACAAACTTGTTTTTCGCTCCAAACAATGTATTTTCCTTGGATATTCTTATCAACATCATAGATATCTTGCATGGATCCTGGCTCCCAAAGGATTTACATATCTAGAAAAGTGGTATTTGATGAATCTAATTTTCCAACCAAGGTATGGTTTTCTTCCATTCCTCCTAATAGCACCAGTGTTTCCACTAAAGGTAAACATCTTGACTTTCTTTATGATGCTTTACTATCATCCCCTGAACTTGTTATGAGTCACTCTTTTAATAACATTCATCATTCTATACCATTGACTCTTCACCAGTCTACTTCAATTGCCTCACCTCAAACACAGATACTTGATCAACCTCGAGAACCACCTTCTTCCAGTGTGTCATAGTGCTCCACTAATTTCTCTCCTGCCTTTGTTGAATCACCTGCTTTGTCAGCCTTACCCTCATCCCATCCAATGACTACTCAATCCTAAATTGTTCTCTTAAACCCAAGCAGTACCCAAACTTCAAAATGTTCTATGCTTTAAACAACCCTTTATATGCTTTCACTAATGCTCTTTCTCATATTAAACCTAGTACCTACTCCCAAGCTTCTAAATCTAAGGAATGCCAGGAGGGAGGAGTTTGATGCTTTAATGGCCAATGATACATGGGAACTTATCCCTAAACCCCACAATCATAATATAATTAACATAAAGTGGGTATATAAGATCAAACAGAAAGCTGATGGTAACATTGATCATTACCAGGCTAGATCAGTTGCTGGAGGATTCCAACAAGTAGATGGGTAGACTTCATTAAGACGTTTAGTCCAGTGATCAAACCAGCTACTGTAAAAATGGTCCTTGCTTTATTTATTTTACTTGGCTGGCCAATTCTATAATTTGATGTCTCAAATGCATTTCTCCATGAGACACTTCAAGTTTTTATTCGACAACCTCAAGCTTTTGTTGATTATCTCTACCCTGAGTATGTATGTCAGCTCAAGAAAGCGCTTTACGGTCTTAAGCAAGCACCCCGGGTGGGGTTTCTAAGACTGTCATCCACTCTTCTTAATCTTGGCTTTGTTGGTTCAGCAATTGACACCTCTTTGTTTACTTTTCATCATGGGAATGTTCATGTTTTTGTTATTATATATGTTGACAGTTTGCTTATTACTGGTTCGTCTTTAAGTTTTCTACACACTCTCACTGTTCAACTGAAGAAGGAATTTGCATTAAAAGAGCTTGGTGATCTTGTTAGTTTCTGGGCATTGAGGCATCTAGGGATGCTCATGGCTTACATTTAAGGCAAAGCAAGTACATCATTGATCTTCTTCATTGTGCTCGAATGATTGGTGAAAAACCATATCCTACACTATGTGTCTCAGGTAACAAGCTATTTGATGTCACGAATGAACCAGTTATGGATAGTGGTGTCAAACAGGGCTAGCCCTTGAAGAGTCAAGCCTTAACAAGTCAGGCCAAAAAAGTATTTTTAATAAAAGGGCCTCAAAAATCTAATCCGGCCTTAACTCTACAGGATTACTGGGTTAAACGAGACTTAATGAGTCAGTACATGAAAACATTTAAACAAAATTATAAAATTTCATAACAAAACCAAACCTAAGCTATTAATCAATCATTCTCAATAATTATCTAAAATTTTTAGGCATAACAAAACATTATCAATCCATAATATATTTATAGACTTAATCTCCAAAGTTTCAAAAACAATACCATAAAATTAAAACCTAAATGATTAATTAATCATTTAAATCTTGCTTATATACATTTGATGCAATTTTTGAGTTGTCATCTTTTTCTTCATTTACAAAGTATAAATTATGATGAAAGTTAGTAACAATAATGAGAATAAAGAAAATTGAATAAGTTTCTAATTCATAAGCTAAACCATACAACTACTTACAGCACAGATTTGGGCTTGTACATGATCTCCTAGAAGAGAACATTGGTATTTGTTTAGAATATGTGTTCCAATGCTAAAAGCTTATTCACTAATCACAATAGTGATTGAAAGAATTAGCATATCATATGTCATTCTTAATAATTTTGAAAATCGATGTCTATAATCCTTTTAATATTGCAAGACATATAAATTTTAAAAAAAATAAAGTTCAAGTTTTGGCTCATCTAAATAAAGATCTAACTAAGACTTTTCATTATTTGTCATAGATTGGCTCTCAAATAATGCATACTCTTATATCATTTCAAATACAATGATAAAGAAATTCAATTAACAAATTAGTTACATTACACACTATTAAAAAGAGAACATAAATTAAAATATATAAAGATTAAAAAATTAAAACTTACATCAAATACATCAAAGTCTTGCACTTAAATTTCATTTTCCTTCCCACTTCACTACTAGTCTACCACAAGGTTTTGTAAAAAAAAAAAAATTAATAGGATTTAACCCGGCTCGTCAAGAGCTATCATTTGAAGGGCCGAGCCTTAAACGACTAGTCTACCACAAGGTTTTGTAAAAAAAAAATTAATAGGATTTAACCCAGCTCGTCAAGAGCTATCATTTGAAGGACCGAGCATTAAACGAGTTGGGCCAAAAATGGCCATAATTTTTTAGGGCCTGGTTTTTTGGGTTCAAAGCGCCCTAACCCTTAAAGGATCAAGGTTGACCCGCCAGGCCCGGCCCTAATTGACACCCCTAATTATGAATATTACCACCTACAGACAAATCATCAGGGCCTTCCAGTATTGTACATTGACACATTGAGACATAGCATAGCATACTCTGTTAAGCAATTGTGTCAACACCTCCATTCACTAGCCATTGCTCATTGGAAGGCTGCCAAGCGTGCTCTACGCTATCTAAAGGGAACAATTGATCACGGCCTCTATTTTTCCAAAGGACTTCTTCACCTTCAAGCCTATTGTAACTTTGATTGGGTAGGTGATCCTATAACTAAGTGATCAACTATTGGCTATGGGATATTCTAGGTCCCTATTCGATTTCTTGGTGTGTCAAGAAACAAAGTGTGGTTTCTCGCTCTAGCATGGAAGTTGAATATCATGCCTTGGCTATGGTTGTGTTTGAGTTATATTGGATTCGAATGCTACTTAAAGATCTTCACATTCCACTTCTTTCTCCCCGTGTAGTATGGTGCGATAATCAAAGTGCTCTTGCTATTGCTGCAAATCCAGTATATCATGCTCATACTAAACACATTGAGGTTGACTTCCATCTTCACTACATTCCCACCTTGGACCAAATTGGAGATATCTTCACCAAAGGTCTATCATCTACTAGATTTCAATTTCTCAAGTCCAAACCCATGGCTCAAGATCTCCCCATTCATTTGCGGGGGGATGTTAAGCATAAGCCATTATTACCAAATCAAAAGAGTGAAGAAAATCAGGTTGCATTAGCAGCATATCTGGCTACATCAATAGAAGATCATGGTGCAACAAATACAAACAAACAGGCACCAACTCACAGTAACTAACTTGCTTGTATTGGGCTTGCAGTAAATAGATATTACTACATAGAATATCTCTTGCCAACCTTGGCTCTCTTTCCTTGTATAGCATATATCCTATAATCATTCATTAAGTGAATATACTAAAGCTGTGACAAATAGGTCAAGCTATTCCATCCTCCTTTCACTTAATATTGTGACATAAGTAGATTTCTGATTAGAACTGCTGGCCTATTAAAAGACTATAAGCTTCAAAGGCAGTGTTGAAGAGAGAGGATAGAGATGAAAAAATTGAAAAGAGAACAAGAAGAGAGAAGAAAATGAAGTTTTTAATAATATATTTAAATTATAAATTGTTTTTTATTTGAGATAATTAGTTTTTAGTAATTAACTAATAAAATATTAATACGTGTATTAATAATTATGTGCAAGTCACATATCCATTAACAAGGTTAACGAATGTAGACAAAAAAAAAAAAACTGAGACTTAACTTGTATATTTTAGGCATTTTTTTAAAAATTATTTTAGGCAAATTGTCTTAACTTGTATGGATTAAAAATAGCTTTTGGTTGACCACAAAAATTATCTTCTTAATAATAATAAATTTTTTGACATGCATTAATTTATTTTTATTTATAAATTATTATAAAATTTGTATACATGAATTATTTTTTATTTTTTTAAAATATATATATATATATATATAGTTATTAAGTTTTAAATAACTCTTCTACCAACTTTATAATAATTATATTTTTAATTTTAAAAGTTAGTCGGATATGTTATTTCTTTAGAATAGTTATATCTCAATAACATTTAACAATTAAAAATATAATTAATATAGATAATTGTTGTCACCAAATCAAAATTTTTGGATGCATATATGATAGATTATTTATAAATTTATTATTTCAAATTCTAAATTCTAAATTCTTTTATATCTTTTTATCCTCTAATTTCAAAATAAGAAAAGAAAAAAAATACGGAACATGGAGTTTATCCCTATTTTTGGTGAACATGGGATAAATTTACTTTGGTAGTTTATTAATAAACATTATATTTTACTAATACACCATTTTAGGGGCAATATAGGAATTCTCTAACTAATATAGTCTACTAATAAATCTAAAATCTCAAAACTATATAATAATAATAATAATAATAATAATAGTAATAACTAATAATTAGTTAATTATCATTAGGCCCCGTTGGTTGCGCCACATAAGATAAAAATTAGATTGTATAAGTAACAATGGATAATATTATATAATTATTATACTATCATGTATTTATTGTAATAACATATAATATATAAAATTATATAACATAATAACGGTGAGATGGAGGTGGTGGTGGTAACAGTATTAGTAGTATAGTGTTATATGGTGATTACCATATAGTATTATACCACCACTCCCTTCATATTTTTTTTATACAATAATATTATATAAAAGGTTATAATTATATAAGTTAATATAATTTTTTTTATACGTCAAACATCATATAAAATTAAATTAAATTATTTAATCCTCTTTTACATGACGCATCGGTGCCTTATTCTTAGTTATTAGTGGTAAGGCACCCGTTCTCTTGACTTAAGATTTGCTTTGATTTGTTTCCAAACGGCTTGCTGCTACTAAATTTATGATTTGTCTCTTCTAAAACTGATATGCGGTTGACGAGCCAATTGAGAAATTCAATTTTCATAAACGCATATATTTTTATAGTTGTTATGTTTATTTTATAAATAGTTAATTTTGTTATAAAAATAATTTATTTTGCAATTTTTTTTTTCAGAATGCACCTTACATTTGGGAGAATATTTTTCCTTAGACCTAGACCTCTTTCTCTCTCTCTCTCTCTTATTGTTATTCTTGTTTTGTTTATTTTATAAATAGTTATATTTTTTATAAATAAATTTTTTGACAATTTTTTCTTCAAAAATGCACCTTACATTTGGGAGTATATTTTCCCTTAGACCTCTCTCTCTCCCTCTTTTCATAAATTCATATATTATTATTGTTGTTATGTTTATTTTATAAAGTTAATTTTGTTATAAAAAATTTATTTTGCAATTCTTTCTTTAAAAATGCACCTTACATTTGGGAGCATTGTCATGCCTTAATCTTAGATACGTGACCGACATAAGAAACTAACAATAAGATGATATCCAACCCTTAATATGTACACAAACCTTTAATGTGAAAAAAGTACTCAGGTTATTAGTTTAATTTACACAAATAAAATGAAACTGGGAAATATTTCATAAAAAATTTGACATAATCTCCCATGAAATTTTGACATCTACATTATACAACCAAAATATTAACACTGTGGACAAGCCCACTTTAATGGATAAAATAGGCCTCCATGACCGCAACACATACTAAAATGTATTACAACAGAAGATAGTATTTAAAGCCTTTGATCAACACAAGACTATGCACAACTTAATCTAATTGTCCAAGACCCTGACGGTTGCTTCATGCATCTCCCAGGAATACCTGCAATTTAACCTGGAAGAAAAATAGGAGTGTGAGCCATAAACTTAGTGAGATGGCAAAGCCGCCACCCAAGAATACAAGTTTGAGAATATAGTACTATATATTATTTACATAATAAGGTAAAGTAAAAAATAATTATACCCATATACTGATGCACATAAGGAAATATGATTAAAGTTATAAAATTCAAGTACTAATATTTATAGAAAAACACAATTAAAGGCAAAGGAAATTACATGCATTTACATATACAGAGGCTATACACTCATACTCATGAAATCAATGTAATCACCATATAAATTTCATATACTCGTAGGCTTCCTGTAGAAATTCATGTATGTGCATGCATATATGAAAACAAATAGATAGACATTTCATATACTTGTAATTGGGAAAAGTACATAAAATTTGGGGATGGATCTATTCACTACTTCACATAGGAAACACGTATATGTATATTCCATGGACATGCATAGTGTGATAATGTGTATATTCCCATCCATATAACCTCCCTTATGCCTCCCGTCCATGAACAATCCAATGCTAGGTGCAACTAGGGTTACCCTATGGAAGCATTAAAAAATCCACCCAAAAATAATTTTCATGCATCATATAAAATAGTTAAACCCTTATAATCTTTCCTTATAAAGATAGCAATGCAGTAATCATGTAAAAATGGAAACATAATCTCTTCATACACATTTAATGTAATTTGTGAAAATGATTTAAGTGCATCCAATTTAGCCATGAAAAATAGAAATAATTATTACAAAATATCCATATCATGATGTAAAACTTTAATAATAATAATACCTTAAAAAATTTATAGTCAAACATTGGCGAAGTCCTCTTAAATGCATGAATTCAATATAATATTCATAGAATTTCATAATAAAAAATATAGATGTAAGGTTCAAAAACAAGAGTTGCACTTTCTTGCATATTTTCAAAATATATAGGGATTAAAGGGAGGGGGGGGGGGGAACTAGATTAGAAATATTAGATAAAATAAATATAACTTAAAAGAGAAAACCCATGTAGCCTATAGTAGAAGAATCTTACTCACCTTATAAGCTATGGAACTTAGTACATAATACCTCTATTCTTGAAAATTTTGACCACTACATCGAAACCCAATGAACCCAAGCTTGCCACTTCAACTTGGAAAGCTCACCTGAATCAATTTCCATCTTTGAACACCCTAGGAGGTCTTTCTTGAAGACTTCTTCAATTCTAACACCATAACCAAGAATTAGAATCAACACCACAAGATAAGGTTTACTTGAATCAATGACTAAAGCTAAGTAATCTCTTTGAGACTTTTCAACAAACACCTTAAAGGCGTCCTCAACTAACATCCAAATTTATGATATCATAAAAACTATTCTGAATCTTAAATATTTCTCTTTATAGCCTTCTAGCAACTAGGTGATACTCAAATTTTCTATCCTTTTCCAAGTTAATCTATTTAACTCCTACAACTTGATAATAAATTTTTAGGACAAAGTTGAAGTCTTAAAAATAACAAAAATTTAGAGGTCAGCATTTACCTATAAATATTTTCCCAAAAAGTACTTCATCAACCCCTAATTCTAATTGAGTATATCTAACTTTGAATTGGGTAGTTAATAGAGAAAACTCAGACCTAATGTTTCCTTTTCCCGCTTCTCTATCTCACGTTGTATTCTCCTCTTGATGGGCTTTTGGTGGGGTTAAAGGTTATTTCTCCTCCTCGTGATGCTGTCTCCGTGAGCTTTGGAGGAAGGTGATTTCTCCCCTACACCCAGAGTAGGGGAGAAATTTAATTAAATTTAATTTTTTTTAAAAATTTTTATTTTAAGAAATATTTTAAAAGAATTATTAAAATTATTTAAAAAATTAAAAATATTTTTTTTCAAAAATATTTAAAAATAAATCAAAAAATAAATAAAAATAATTCTTTTAATATTTTTTAATATTCTTTTAAACTATTTCTTAAAATAAAAAACTTAAAAAAATTTAAAAATTAAATTTAAAAAAAATAAAAAACTCCTCTTAAGCAGCAATAGTAAAGAGTGGAGAGTGGAGACCCGCTATTACAACAAGATATTTATTATTACACGACATGAAGACGAGACACATTTAAGATATTTACTCCTTTTTTTGATTTTTTTTTACTTAAAAATTGTGTTTTAATTATTTTTGCGTTTTAATTATTTTTTTTGAACTTTTTTAACTTGTTTTTAAAATTTGAGTTTTTTTCCTTAGAATAAAAATTATAAAAAAACTTAAGAAAACAAATTCGAATGTACCGATACACTTAGATATAACTTAACAAACACCATGTGATAATATCAAATCCAAAATATTTGTATTTGGTATACTTTTATCTAAATGCAAGGTGCCATCCAAAATATAATAGTGTGATAGGATGGTACCATTTTTATATAATTTTATACTATTCAAAAACTATATACATCTTATATCATATTACTTTTAACTTTAATTATTTTTATAAAATGTTAATTATATTATTATTTTAATAACTTTTAATTATCATACCAAACTCAGAATTTGTAAATATTATCATATATCATAGTATTTATGATACCAAGATATTTTAGTATTTAAGATAATAATATAACAGATGTCTCCTAGATATAATCTAGGCGTGAAGGATCTGAATTTATAGAAAAATCTTAAATCTAACCTTCTCTGTTACCATTTTACAAAAAGAAATATCACATGATGGTATGAAAAAGCCAGCCATTGACAATTCAATTAATTGACTTCCTACTAATTATAACTCTATCTTCAATTTTCTCTTATAGAAACATATTCATAGTCAAGGATAGTGCGCCACCATGAGGAAAAAATAAGTTCCTTTCTTTCACGTTATTTTTGCGGTTATCACCATGAAATGCATGCGAAAGCTTCATTACCTTTTGTGGCTTAAAGTCCATGTATCACGATATTGTATTACTATCTTTGTTGACTTGTTTGCTAACTTGTGAAGATAAAGAACGCCCACCCCAATAAGGCAAACTAAAGTGAGAATAACATTTTTTGATATACGGTGTAAATTAAAATTAATTTTATATTATTAAATAACTTTTTAAAATTTAAATTCGAATTAGAAGTTCTTGTAATGATCATACTCAAAAACATTTATATTAATATACAATTTTAGTATCCCATTAATATGTTATAAAAGTAATTTATTATATAATTTTTAAATATGATAAATAATTAATTATTTGGTTGCATGTTTTTTGTTATTCAATTTTTTTTAAAAAAGTAGGTAGTATGTAAAATTAACATACTAATTACTTTTAATTCAATAGTTAGATTTATGATAATTACTCATTCTTAAGGTGTAGGTCCATCTGGATATCTGTACACTGATTCGGAAAGGAGTACACACAAGGTATAAGGATGAAAGTGTTTTCTGGCTTGAGTTTAAGTACAAGCGATTGCCACAGGTTTGCTAGCACTGCAACTTGATCGAACATGAGAGAATGGTTGTGCTCAAACTCAGAACAGCGGGGCTGGAGCTTCAAAATCAAAGGGCTAGGCTCTTACTTGATGGTGTTATAATACAAATATGAGATGAAATAAGTACATACATACATTGAACTTTTTAAGAAAGTTGTTGGGTGAGGGATGTTAAATTATACAAGATACTCATGTAGATCTCCTATGTGATTATCCATGAATGATGAGAAAAATTCAATGGATGAGGAGTGCCAATAGGCCTCCTAGGATGATATAGCATCTGTAGTGAAAAATAGACTTCTTTATGAAAAACTCGTGGATGACGAGATCTTGTGGAGTGCTATGGTGAGCCTCCTATATGAAGCCTGTGAAACTTAGATAATGGTAAATGACATCCAATCAAGAGTTAGTGTTGTGAAGAAAATTCAAATGAAGGGAGAGTGTTGAAAATAATAGTTTGATATTTCTTAAGTGTGTAAGTTCAATAATTGTGTATGTATCTAGATTATAGGAATTCATGTATTTAAGTTTGTGTGCTACATGCATGGTGTATTTAAGTTCAATAATATTTGTCAAAGTAATATATGTCAGGTAAGTGAATAAGAAGTGGGTTCTAAAATTGCTTCTAAAATACCTCTTCCTCCAACATTACTTACGTACAACACGGGTTGGGAGAACATGGATAGTAAGATAGCGAAAAAGGAACAAGGGCGTAAAGTAGCCAGCTGATGCAGATGCTCTTTTTGCTAAATTACCGCGTTAACAGTAAAACTACACAGCATCAAGAAATCTATCCTAATAAGGTTGATCCCTTAATGAATAGGAAGGGCCCTTCAATGCACACGGAGAATCACGATGACTCAAATGAGATAGTGAATATGGGTGAGTCGTTTACTTCTTCTGTATCAGCGGAGGTTGAGGGACATGGCGATAAAGGTCAGAAGACTTGCAAAAAGGCAGTGAACTGCATGGAGACACTTGATGATACATCGTCTAACTCTCAAATTTTGCTTTCTTCGGCTGCTGTAACAGAAAAGCAGTGGGACCCAACGATGGCAGATGGACCAATAAAGTAACAGATGGAGTCACTGACTTTTATGGTGCGTCGACTACCAGTTTAAGACATCACACCTAGAATGTTACAAGGTATTAAATCTGATTTTAATGGAGCATGGCTAGTTATGGGGGCCTTTATGTAATTTTGCATGAGTGAGCAACATGGAGGGTGGTGAGACCAACATCCCAAATGCAACTCTTTCGTGATACCTTAGATCGGTGTAAGCTAAGAGACTTTGGGTTTATGGGGTACCAGTTCACATGGTGCAACAGGAGGCATGAAGGAGATATGGTTTAAGTCTGCCTTGATAAGGCTCTAGCTAATCCAGTATGAAGATCTCAATTTCCTCATGCTCAGGTAACTCATTTACCATACGGGTCTTCCGATCATATTCCTATTTTGGTTGATTTATTTCGTCTGATGCGGGGTAACCATGGGAAGGAAAAGGGGAAACTGTTCCATTTTGAACAGATGTAGACATCTCATCAACAAATGCCAAGAGCTAATTAACAAAAGTTGGAACCAGTGTTTTAAAAATCAGACCGGTTATTGAACCGATAGAGGCAGAGGATCAAGGGTCAGTGGTCGAATCGGGATCGAACCAGGGTTGAGCTGGATTTTAATTAAATAATATATTTTTAATTTTTTAATTTATTTATTATAGATATTATATAATATATCATAATAAATAACAAATATTTTAAATATATTTGATGAATTAATCTTTTTTTGTCACTTTTGTATCAATTTTAAATCATAAATATTACATTACATAAATAAGTTAACAAATGCAATCTACCTTATTGGTAGGAAGAATTATGCTTTATCAAGATGTATTGAGTTCAATTCCTAACATATGCATTTTTAGCAAAAAAAATTAGTAAAAACCAGTTTAAGGGTGAACCAGCTGGTTTTTACCAGTTTAAAGGGAAAACCGGCCGATTTTTGACCAACATTGACCGATTTTCTAATTCATCAGTTTTCTCCCCCAACCGAACTGGTTACCAGGCTGGTTCACTGGTTTTCTGGTTGAACCGGTCAGTTCGGTCCGATTTTCTCATCATGGGCTAGAACAATGATAATGGTTCTCATCCTATGTGCTCCTCGGTCACTAAATTGAGTTACAAAGGGTGCTTCAAGGCTGGAACAACCATTGTTTTGGGCATGTTGGTTGGTAAATATGCACTCTTCAAAATCAAATAACCATGGCCATGAGTATAAATGCTAGTAACCCTGATATGGGCAAGGTTCGTAGTTTAGAAAGCCAATTCAACAAAGTCCTAGAGAGAGAAAAATCATGTGGAGATAGGAAATCACTAAATGGATTTTGTATATTATGATTTCTTGTATATAGATTGAACCATTTGAAGAAATAAACATTCTCTCTTAGTTCCTTAAGGTCATTATAATATTATTGTAACCATTGTTTTCTTTGCTCATTTGTAAAGATGGCTGAGAAATATCATTTCTCTAGTCTTTATTATAATCTGCTAGGAAATCTTTTCTCATGTATTCTTTGTCTACTTCAAAATATTTTGTTAATAGTAACTTTAGATCTAGTAAGGGAAAGATTTGGTGAATCTTCTTGATATATAGGTTTTGACATGTTTGGTTTAAATGTTTACTCCGGCTAGGTTATAATGTACGATGTTGTTATCTGAACTAACTAAATGCCTGGAAGGATGTGGTCTATTACTAGTTTCTGTTACTTTAAGGACGATAATCATTTCATCCTAAGAGTAACGTTTCCATTTTTGTCTTCAATGATGTCTGAGATTTATGTGGATTCTTTTCTTTTTGGAGAGGAAATCTCCTCAAACTTCCAATCTTCTGGTAATTTTGTTAACATTTATTCATGTTTAATAGGATTTTGTATTATTACTCGAGTATGGTCTAGATTAGCTTTTACAATTATTGCTTTGTTTCCAGAGGATACTTCTTAATTCCTACTTTAAACAAATCTTTTAACAATTTATATTGTATGCTAAATACTATTCCTACACCTTTTGATCCTTCCTTAAATTGTTGTACTACATTTGTGTTGAGTACTAGGGCTGTCTTTATGTATTTGTTGTACAAACTAATTTCATAATTTGGAAAGTAATTAAAATATATCAGTCCATTAGCTATGTTTGATTCTAAACAAGCTAATATTAAATTATCAAAAGTTAATGCTCTTGTATCCCTTAAAAGAATGATTATGAGTTGGTTAACTCCTAATCTTCTTAAAATTTTAATAGCTACTTGAATTAGTCATATGTGAAGGAAGTTGTATCCATCACTTATATGTTGATCTATTATAGTTGAGTCCAATAACTTTATGGTCTCATGTTGTTTTCCTAAAGATATGGTAGTTTCTACTGTTTTGTAGACATTATCTCCTGAAAAGTGAAAGGTAGATATGCTGCATATCTCTTTAAACCTTATGTTAGGTAAGGGCCATGAACTGAGATTTCTTTCGATCTCTTGTATAGAGAACGACAACTGTTGTCTACTACTGCTACTTTCTAGAATATCTTCTCCTTCTTCTCTATGTTCTTGATTCCTAATTACAATATTATTATATATCTACTTGAAAGTCTTCTAAAAATAAAAAATACTGCTCATAATTATTTCTAAATAACATTGTATCAAAGTTAATTTTTATCCAAAATTTATCGAAACCACCTCCACAACGGGACCACCCTAAAGGCTTCTTTGAACTCACACGGGCTAACCAAAACTGATCTCTAACGCTGACTAACGCTAAGTTCTTCAAGAACTTAACTATCCTGAAAATTATCTAAAATAACTAAATTACAATATCTCTATAAGACTTTAAAGAACAAGGCTCTAATACCAAAAATTTTGTCCCGTTCTAGGACAAGGGATTTCGAGACCACCAAGGCTAACTAGTAGACTTACTGCCTAACTTGGGGACTTATTGCCAGGACCACCTGGCTGACCAACTAATTCACACCTCGCGGTGTTACCCCATGAACAATTCGTGGCACTTATCAGGCAAATTCATTGGGCAGAGAGCCTTACTTCGTTCCAGGTCATAAGTGAGAGTTCCTAGTTTCATGTGGCTCTGATACCAGGAATTCCGTATAATTCCAAGACAAGGGATTTGGGGACTACCAAGGCTAGCCAGCGGACTCACTGTCCAACTTGGGGACTTATTGCTGAGACCACTTGGCTAACCAACGAATTCACACATCACAGTGCTACCTTAGAAACAATTCATGGCACCTATCAGGCCAATCCATTAGGCGGAGAGCCTCACTTCGTTTCAGGTCATGAGTGAGAGTTCTCAATTTCATATATATATATATATGTGTGTGTGTGTGTGTGTGTGTGTGTGTGTGTGTGCTGAGACCACTTGGCTAACCAATGAATTCACACATCACAGTGCTACCTTAGAAACAATTCATGGCACCTATCAGGCCAATCCATTAGGCGGAGAGCCTCACTTCGTTTCAGGTCATGAGTGAGAGTTCTCAATTTCATATATATATATATATATATATATATATATATATATGTGTGTGTGTGTGTGTGTGTGTATGTATTATATATGGCCTTTGCTATGCCACAACACTACTTTTGAGACTGTAGCAATACATTCTCACTTACCACCACCCATTTTTTTGTATTATTTGACCATTTATTTTTTTGGAATTTTCTACACTTCTTATAGACCTTCAACAGTTTTTTTAGAATTAACTTTTTCTTAAGTAGAAAATTCCAAAAAAAATCTAAAAACACTTCAAAAGATTTCTATAAAAATACAAGAGGTAGAAAATGATCAAATAATACAAAAAAGAAAAGAAAAAGAGTTGTGGGAGGTGAGGTTGTATTACTATCGCCCCATTTTTTGGGATGGTAGCATAGCAACTACCATTATATATACTTAACCTTAAGCATTCTAGACAATTCTAAGATCATCATGGTCAGTCATGATGATCCTAAAATTGTCTAAAGTGCTTAAGGGTGAAATGACCAAATCACCCTCATGTTATTGTTGGAATATCGTACCCTAGAAAACAAGTATATTTCCAGTCATGCAATAATTGACATTTGTAAATATATTTTTAATAATTAAATAAGTTTATTTTTGTAAACTTTGTACTCTAACTATTAAGGTACCGAGATTTTATATGTACCAAGATACATTCGCATAAAAATTATGTAATGTGAGATATGTACCTTTGGATGAAGATAGAATGTTCATAGTCACTGAATAGAGTTTATCACTCTATTAATTAAAGATTGCAGTGTCCATATTACCTCCATTAAAAACATGAGATTATCTTTTAAGGGAATGGAGAATTTTAAACCATTAAAGTGGTTGACTTTCAGATATTGACATTGTTATATGAATTGAAATCAAGTGAAATATCAAACTCAAGTTAATACGATTATTTTAAACTTGAACTCACACATATGCACTCGCCTATGACAGAACCAGAATCCTGATGGAATATGGACTCGTGTTCATTTCTATTATAGTCTTTGATATACTATGGGCAAAGTCATCGTGTTATATTGATCAAAACTCTGTAAGTTAGGATTTTAAAAAGAGTGAGCATTAAGGAATATATATCCAAGATATATAGTTCATAATGCAGACATCACTTTTAATGATTTTAATAAGATTTGTGACAAACTCGGGCCTAGTGAATGATGAATTAGTATTTCATCATTCCTTGATACTTTTTAGATTTATTCTAAATGTATCTGGACACTTATCAGATGAAATATGATACTTGGGGCCAAAATTTGACATGTGGGTAAAAAAATAATTTTACCTTGTCTCAATGGATGGCAATGAGGGTTCATAAATATAGGGTTTGTAATTAGACTACCAATATTAAATATTGACTTCTTATAAGTTTAGGATTTTTCAATAGTGAACCATGAATCTATGTGGAGTAATTTCGTGGTTAATGAATTATGTTGTTTTAATGAGATTAAAATAATCTTAAATTTATTAGAGTTTGAAATCCCTATGTTCAAATAGATTTCCTATCTAATTTTGTAAAATTCAGTCCATTTAAGTTTGGAGAACATTTTTAATAGACTTTTATGATGACATTTTGTGTTTTAAAGCTTGTTCTAATTAAGATAAAAATTGTCTTAATTTAGACAAAATTTGTCTTAAGACAAATGTTATCTTAAGTGAACAAAGTATGTCTTAAATGAGACAAAGGTTGTCTCAACTTAGACAAGTTTTTAGAATGTCTTAAACATAAGACATACTTGTCCTAAACAAGCAGGGGCTGTGTTGATTTGAACAAACATTCATTTAGAACAAAAGTTGTCATACGTGTGCTTAATATGTTTTAGTGTAAGAAATGTTTGTCTTAATTAAGACAAATAGTTGTCTTAATTAGACAATAAGAATTCTTACAATATAATTTGTTTTAATTAAGACAAGAATTATCTTAATTAGATAATATTTTATAATACAAATAAGTTTTGGAATGTAACCAATAAATAATTATATAAAAAGATTTTATTTTTACTTAAGTATATTTATAAAATCAAAATATTTGTTAGTTAATTAATGATTGACAATTACAATAAATGGTTTGTCGCTTACTACTTAAAATATAATTGTCAACTACAAGAAATAAATTATACATGACACACAAATGTAATAAAAATATATACAATAAACATTGTTCTTATAAGCACATGACGCATAATATACAATGTTCTCATAATCGAACTAATTGATCTCTAATATAATCTCCAGTTTGTTCCATTACCCAAACAGATTTTCTAGTTTGTTTCATCTCTTCATAGTCATCCTGATCATGTTACTCGGATGAATTATCAATGGTCTCAAAGAGTTCAAGAATATTTATATCAGCATTCATTCTTCTAATATAATTGTGAAAAGCAAAACATGATCATATGATAACAAATTATTTTTTGAGCTTAAAGTTTATCATCATTTGCAATATCTTTCATCTAACTTTACAAATTCTAAATGTTTTTTCAATAACACACCTCAAACTAGAGTTATGGTAGTTAAATTTTTTATTATGATACATAAATCCTAGCGAACCCGTCCTTAACATAGGAATATGATACCTTGTGTTTTTGTAAGGTCTTAGGAATCCCTTTATCGTAAAATATCATAAATCCACAAGATATTATTTTTAAAAATAAAATATTTATAATATTATAAACAAATTTATACTTCATAATCTAAAAAATCAATAACATAACACGAGTTATAACTTTCAGGTGGGAAAGGAAATTTTGATTC
The DNA here is from genome assembly GCA_034509205.1 of Ceratonia siliqua. NCBI lineage: Eukaryota > Viridiplantae > Streptophyta > Magnoliopsida > Fabales > Fabaceae > Ceratonia > Ceratonia siliqua. Next base: position 3,443 of record JASKGM010025837.1, on the reverse strand, counting down.
TAGATTTCGTAAAATATTCACCAAAATTTTTGTGTTATGTGCTAAATTCTCTCATCTCACATTTGCACAACTAAAGCACATATTAAAATCACAAACTACAAGAACATTGGTAGTTGTAATTCCCTTTCTTTCAGTGAAATGTATATTCTTATTAGGAGGGGTTATGATATCGATATAGGTTCTATCAATAGCTTCTATATAGTTCTTAAAGTAAGGCCAATAACGTTTGTTACTCACAAGATAATTAGGAGCATCTCTAAACGTATGATCAACAGATTTTATAATCTATCATCCTAATCTCTCAACAGCTTTTAATACATTATGAAACTGTTTCAATACCGCATCACCAGATCTTTGAAACCTCTCTAAAAGATGACCCACAACCAAATGTGTATAGGAACGTAACTAGAACCTCATCCACTCTAACATAAAATGTTGATTGTAATCTATAATTTTGTGTCAAATCTATCACAAGACTCCTAAAGACATACTTCCTTATATGGAATTGTTCAAAAAACCGATCCTCATTTCTTTGCTTCAATTCTTTAACCCATCTATGGCCTGTAAAGATAGATGTTCTTTTTGCAGTTTTATGTAGATATTTCGCACTATAACCTACTATCAAACCATTAGCTAATCTAACTACATTCAAAATGTGTTTCATATTTTCATCCTTATGACAATATGTATTTTCAGCACGTTAAACATGATTTTCATTTAATCTGGTTGCATTGTACTGGATTTATTTTTGGGAATGACTACTCTACTGCCACTTCCCTGGCCGCCCACTGTATAGCCATAGTGTCCCACCAGCTTTTTTTTTCTTTTTATTTTATATTATCTATTTGTTGTATTTTTTTTGAAAATTTTCTATAACTATTTTAAAATTTTTTTGGAATTTGCACTTTTCTTTAAAAATTTATATAATTTCTTTTTGTATTTTTTGGAATTATATTTTGAGTTTGTTTAATTTTTTTAAAACTTAATATTTACTTCTCCTTATAAAAAAAATAATTTAAAAAAATGAAAAAACTAGGCTACTGCCCCAACATCCTTTATTTTTATGTTGAACATGAATTTCAATTCAGGATTTATGTTTTATGTTGAACATTATTTTCATTTGAAGATGAATGTTTTACATTTATGTCTTGTACTTGATCTGTAATCTAGGCAAAATGAAGACCAACTAATGCAAAATAAAACGGAATACAGAGTATGTGCAAATCAAAATGAATAAAGGAACTAGTTCTCATTACTAAGTAGGAAGATTACAAACAGAACTTTCTCTACCTAGTTTCCTTTCTCTGTACTCTTGTCTTTTTTTCTCTCTACCTTCACCCCTTCATTGGGTCTCTATAAATAGCTTTCCAACATAGGTTACAGTAGGCAATTTTTTCCAACTATGCTCCTTGTTCTCCACTCTCTCCACTTTCGTGGGCTGCTTTCCACCAACGTAGGCTATCCTCTCCATTCCACTCGGTTAATGGGTTGATAATATTTACGTGGCCAAAGTGGCCACGTAAGACGTCATCTGCTTGCCTTAGTCAAACAGGGTTGTTGTATGCAAATGATCGTCCCTTGATCACGGCTCCCTCAATTTGAAATGGAACCAGCTCCCGCTGGTCCTTGGGTCTGTAAATGAGGAAACTGTAATTGAACTTGCTGAGGTGAATACCATTTAGATTGACTGGGTTTCTGGCCTGCTCGTCCAATACGGAGAGAGTCAATTTCACCACGTCGAGTATGCGTTGCTCGGCGTTCCAGCACAGTATCGACCTTCAGAGGAACTGCCTGAGCAGAAAGCAAGTCATCCACCGAAGGCAAGAGTTCTGTAGGTTCTTCATCTAACATGGATGGTTCAAAAAGCTTCAAGTTCTCAACATTAACAACAGAGTATATATCCATGTAGACAAGTAGTTCTAATTGGTAGGCATTTGTGCCAATGCGTCGGAGGACTTTGAATAGCCCATAACGAATTGGTTTAAGTTTCTTACCCTCTCCCCGAAGCCGTTCTTTGCCTAAATGTAACCAGACCAAGTCACCCACCTAGAACATTTTCTCGATACGATGCTGATCATGTCGAGTTTTATAACGTTGTTGAGCTTTGGTTAATTGTTGCTCCACAGCATGATGGATCTTCCTGACATGCTCGATAAATTTAGAAACTTTCACTTTGTCAGTAGCTTCCTGTCCTGACGACTCCAGGGGTTCAAAAGAGAACTCCATATCAAGAGGACTTTGTGGTAGGAACCCTAAGCACACTTCAAAAGGCGACTTGTTGGTAGAACCATGAACTGTGTAGTTGATAGCAAACTGCAGGAGAGGTAAGCTTTCATCCCAAGTTCGCAAGTGCTTGGCATGATAACCACGTAACAGATGAATAACAGTCCTATTCACCACTTCCGTTTGACCGTCGGTTTGTGGATGAAAGGCTGTACTTCTTTTCAATTTGGTATCCATTCGAGACCACAATGCACACCAGAAATGACTTAAGAAACGGGTATCCCGATCAGAGATAATAGACTTGGGTAATCCAAATAGTTTCCAGACGTTGTCGAAGAACAAGCGGGCAGCTTCTTCGCCTGAAATTGTTTTTCTGCAAAGAATAAGAATCACCATTTTGGAAAAACGATCGACCACAACAAAGAGATAGTCATGTCCCTTGCGAGTGGTTGGCAAACCGCCCAAAAAATCCATGGATATGCTTTCCTAAGGCTGTGAAGGTATGGGCAGTGGTGTATATAGACCGAACTTCCTATTGGCTGGCTTGGAAGTACTGCATAAAACACATCCTCTAACAAAACGGGCTACTTCTTGTTGTATTCTTGGCCAATATACATAACGCATAAGATGTTGTAGAGTTTTTGTCACTCCGAAATGACTAGCAATTTTTGAGGTGCGAGCCTCCGTTATGTATTGAAGTCGATCCGCCATTTGTGGTATATAGAGTAAGTGCCCCTTGTAAAGTAATCCATCCTGGATAGTAAAGTCAGAGTGTTGTCCATTCCTTACTTCTGCGAACCGAGGATGAAAGTCTGGATCAGATTTATACCATTCTCGGTATTCTTGATGCCTGCTAGGCTGTATCTGCATCAAAGTAGTGAGGCATAATGTTGGTGTAGGAGGTTGAGACAATAAATATGCAATTTTGTTCTGCACTCCCTTCTTATATTTAATAATAAGATTGTATTGTTGGAGGTAAGCCATCCACCTCATGTGTCGAGCTTGTTGGAGCCGAGACTGAGTTTGGAGATATTGTAGAGGTCGGTGGTCTATGTGTACAATGGTTTCTTTGCCCAACAAATATACCCTCCAGTGTTTAACAGCCTGATGTAGAGCAAAGAGCTCCTTATCATACGTGGGGTAATTCTGCACAGCTCCTTGGAATAATTCAGAGTGATAGGCTATAGGTTTTCCTTCCTAGATGAGGACGGCACCCATAG
>JASKGM010025826.1:0-27651 GCA_034509205.1 Ceratonia siliqua | reverse complement strand
TCCCTTCTTTTTTTTTTTACTTCTTTTTTCGTTTTTTTTAACTAATTTTTTATTATTCTTTTTTATTATTTTATATTATTATTTTATATTTTATTTCGTTTCTCTTTTCTTCTTTTATTAATTAATTTTATTTTGCATATTTTTTTATATTTTTTTTATTAATAATTTTTTTTGAATTAAACTATTTAATTTATTTCAAAATTTATTTAAACACCTGGACAAAATTAGGTGTTTACAATCTCAAACCACTATGGCTAAAAACGCGTCGAAATCAGAAAACGAAAGACCTACGCTAGTAGTAGAAAAGTTAGTTAAGGTGAAGAGACCCCCACATATATATATAGAAATGACGGGCAATATAATGGCCGAAAAGAAAAGAAGCGTACCCCTTCCAATGGATAAAGATGAAGAGTCAGGTCCCTGGGAAGTGAAAACGTCATGTCCAAACCTCAAAAAATTGAAATCCAGTGACAGCTGTTGTGCAGAAAGCAAATTGACACTTGAGTATTAATTCATAAATGACCATCAGTCGCACTGACAATCACCAGCCTTACATCCTTCCAATCTCACACACGGTGCTCTGCACATCCACCAACCAAACTATGACCGGTACCTGACCTATTTTGCTCTAAAAAGGAAGGGCAAGTGTAGTTACCTAATCCTATAGCCCAACAACTAGGCCTAATTTCAGCAGGCTACCCTATAGGGCCCATAAGTAACCTCTCTCACTACCTATAAATAACCCACTAATCCAGGTATGAGACTTTTCCTCTTCAGATTACTTACCACCCTTCTTGCTCGGTTGTCACTAAATTTAGCATCGAAGTTGGAGTATCCCCTATCTGGCTACGAGCTCACGTGTTCTTTACTTGCAGGAACCAACTCGACCTTCAACAACACAGGAATTAACAGCATCATTGCATATCTTACTTCAACTCTTACTAGGAATATGTATCACATTGTCTTATATTAAACCATGGATTTTCCCACTCCAATATCTTTTAAAAATCTTTGATTGTTACTCTCCTCGTCCTAATGCCCTCATTTACCTATATAAACGTTTACATACTAATAGCAGTGCTTAGTGTTGAAGTTCATCTACTTACCTTTTTTGTTCCATTATTCTAATCAACAATCCCTTATTTTGCCAGAGATGTCCTCATTACACATATTTATCTATCCCCTCTTAATATAATTCATGATTCTGTCCTTCATTACCTATTCCCTCTCATTGCTTCCTAGCTCTACTTTTAGTAATCATTGTTATACCATGTACGTGTATACTTGTCCAAGTCATAAAATATTTCATACATGGAAGAAATCATAAATCATGGGTTCTTACACACCTTAGAAGTTCCAAAACTCCAATAGAGAATTTTACCCATTTAATGGTGCCCCTATGGCTTCACCTGGAGTGTCAATTCCTCCCAGCGTGCCTTCACACCTCTGGTACACCTCTAGGTAGTACCAATACCTCATATTATACATTTAAGTATACTCAAAATACTCCAATAATAAGAAACCCTAGGGTGGTTAGGATTTAGAGATAAATTTCCAAAAATTATACACTTTGGGTATGAGTCCAACACCCAACTAGATGAAAGGAGACTCCAAAAGCACTCCCAATCATCTGGAATGGTATTGGATCCCAAATGGTAACATCCCTAAGCTACCCATATCAATTTCTCCTCATATTAGGGAAGGACAAAGAAAAAGAAAAATACAAACCCAAGGCCAAATTTGTGATGTCAAAGTATAACAAAGTTATAAGCTAGATTACCTGGAGTACCTTGATGAAAATCCTCCCCCTAGCCAGCGATGAACTCTCTTCCTCAAAAATCTCACGACCTCACCTATGTTATGTCTCAATTTATAGAATTGTAACGAGAGTGGTCATCAATCCATGAAGTACTACCTATTTTAAGAAACTATTTCTGTGGGAGACTCCTAGGACTATTCCTACTACAATGATGGATTTGTTTTAGGTTAAATAACCCTACAATTTCCTTGTCGCACATATACTCTTTTAGTGTTTAAATCGAATTCCAGTACCCCAAGAAGTGGGGATGACATAACCCAACTAATCAAAATACTTGACTAGTCCCATGTGAACAACATAGTTTTGAAAAACTTGAACATTTGCCTTTGGTCATGGGATCAAAAATCATGCGCCCTGTGGTGATGTGCTCAGTAGGAACGTAAAACAAAATTTCTCTATAACAAATAGAAGCTTAACATCAAAATGCTTTGTGCGAGCAAATTAAGAGAGAAACATACAACAACAGTGTTGTCATAGTATATAGTTAATGACTTGGAAACACTATTAACAACACAAAATCAAGAAATGAGATTCCTTAGCCATATAGCTTGATAAGTGGCCTCATAGCAAGACACATACTCGGTCTCCATGGTTGAAGTAGTTGTGAGTGTTTGTTTGACGTTTTTCCATGAAACATCTCCTCTAGCCATCTTAAATATATATCTAAAAGTAGATTTCCTATCATCTGGACACCTATATAGTTTGAATCACGGTAACCTATCACCTCAAGGTGATTAGATCTCTTGTACGTGAGCATGTAATCTTTTATACCTAGTAGATACCTCATGACTTTCTTTGTAGCCTTCTAGTGACTCACTCCAAGATCACTTAAATATCTTCCAAGTACATTCATTGTAAAAGAACATCGCAACATGCACGAACTTTAATATACATCAAACTACCAATAGCAAAAACATATAAGACTTGCACCATTTCAGCCTTTACCTCTTCACTCTGAGGACAATGAGAGTTATAAAGCATTTCACTGTTTTAAAAAGGTGCAACACAATGGGGACAAGAATTCATATTGAACATTATAAGAATATTTTCAATATAAGTTCTTAAAGACAAGCTAATAATATCCCAAGATCTATCACGAAGGATCTAACTGCCTAAAACAAACGAGGCATTTCCAAGATCTTTAATATCAAAGAGGCTAGATAACATTTGATTTGTCTCGTTCAAAATATTCATATCATTGTTAAAAAGGAGAATAACATCAAAATATAACACAAGAATAGCAAATTTCCTCCCACTCTATTAACGTATATGCTCTAAAGCACTCCTTTTGAAGCCAAGAAATGTATCAATGTCATCAAACATCATATACCATTGTCTAGAGGCTTGTTTCAAATAATATATGGACCTTTTAAACTTGCAAACCATGTGCTCCTTGCCCTTTTCTTGAATCCACTTGGCTGATCCATATACACACATTCTTGGGTAAATCACCATTCAAGAATACAATTTTAACATCCATCAAGTGAAGCTCTAAGTCAAAGTGAGCCACTAAGGCCATGACAACACAAAAAGAATATTTGGTAGATATTGGCGAAAAGGTCTCTTTATAATCAATACCCTTTATCTAATTTTAACCTCTTACCACTAGTCTTGCTTTATACCTCTTAACTTCTTCCCTAAGATCATGCATGGTCTTAAAGACCCATTTACAATTGATTTTGTAACCAAATGGTAACTCTACTATATCCCAACCTTATTCCGATGTATGGAAGCCAATTTATCTTTTATGGCATCCATCGACTACTACCCTAGGGTGTAATAGATATGGTTTGAAGTTGTCATCTACTTTAAGGTTCCACAAATATAACATGTTATCTCCCTAAAACATACACAATTTAAGGAAGTGATATAAAACTATAAAGCATATTCTACCCTAAGCAAAAAATGCAAAAAAATAATAATAATAACAACAAAATGGTTTAAGCTATATAATTTGCACAACTAACTCTAAATGAGCTTAACTCTCTTAAATTTTTCCTAGTGGAGTCCAATTGTCACAACATGCTTGTGCAAAAACACTTTTCAAAATTTTAAAAATATATATAACATTAGAATGGTATCCTAATATTTATTTTTATTTTAAAAGAAAATTTAAGGAAAAAACTATTTATTTAAAAAATATTAACTTGTGAACCATATTTAGGTTCAAAAATTTAATTATACATGAAGAAAGTATTAGATATCCCATCCGTTTAATGAACAATTTCTTGGGTTAGTTGTGCAAACTTAATCATATAACTCCAACTATTTTATTATTATCTTTTTTATCACGTGTCAAAACAAAAATTCTTTAAGTTGACTCCATAAAACTAATAGGAAAACATACTTGATATGATAGATTTGACTTAAATGAGAGCCTAAGGCATGCATACCTTGAAAAGAGATCAAAACTCACATAGTTTGAAAAAAATCTTTATATGTTGAATTTAATTTTCGCATAGAAGTTAGTTAAAAGCATTTTCAACTGGGATAGTTAATTTTTGGAACCAATGAAATCTCACATTTTTTCCCTCTTAATTTTTCCTTTTTTATTTAGGATTTTTCTTGAGAAATTAACAAATAATTAAATTTAGAAACATTACCGTTGATTTTCAAAAATGATATGAATGGACTGTTGAACCCATTTTGCATAATGAACCTCAAATAACTAGTATGTAGGACTACTAAAACCTTAAATTACTCATGGCCTATTGGTTAATCACACAAGTCTAGGGAGACCCTAAGGCCGCTCACGACTACAAATAAACAATTATATCATTAATTGTAATTATGGATATAATAAATATATAAATATAAATATCTTAAATTACAGGAAACAAAAATAACCGATATGTGGACCTATGAAAACCTTATATTACTAATAGTCCAAGTAGTTAATCAGTCAAGCCTGCGAAACCCTCAAGTCACTCACGGCTAAATCAAACACTTGTCCGACAATTATCAAAATAATAATTATTGTGTATGATTGTGTACAAAATAAATAGCACAACTCAAAATATCACAAATCAATCAACAAACAAATCACAGATAAAAAAAAAAAAAAACGGTGATAGTTTCTATGAGGTGCTAAAAATCCTGTAACTTCCCAGAGGTAGTATGCTCAATTTTCTCTCCATAGGAAATCCAGAATATCTCATGCAAAACAAAGAAAAATAAGGTGTCAAACATATTCCGGGAAATAATTAGATAAATACTCCAACTAATTCAAACTTGATAATTCATCGTACATTCAAGTTAATTAGAATCAAAATATGATTGAAATATATATATACCACATTTCATTATAAAATAAACCCCAACAATTACCAATTTCTCAAGTTTGAATCATAGCCGCAAACTCAGGTTAATTCCGAAATTAAATATTCAAAAATCCCAAATTCAGAGTATCATCAACAATCATTAGACCTTATTAGAACAACTCTAGCCTTACTCCCTCAAAAACCATTTAGGAGGAATATAGAATTACCTCCAAATAAAGTTAGAATAGAAAAGAGAAAATTTCCAAATCCCATTTCCCACCCAAAATAGAATTCAAGAACCGAAACAAACCAAAATCTAAAATCCGACATGAGGGTTTAAGATTTCAAAATAACAATCCCAACATTATAATCTATATGCTACAAACAATAACCCACAACCAGCAATAAAAACCCATACTGGACGAACCTCAATCTCCACTATCCATATCTCACAGGAAGCCCAAAAGTTATAGATTCAAAATCTCATACTCAATAAGTAAACATAGGTAGATGAACAAAATCCCTAAACAAAGAGTTCAAGATCAAGGAGAGAAGCAAAGGGATTTCTCACCTTTGATGGCTACCTACAACGTCTGCGAGCAACAATGGTGGCCGCTGTTGATCCTCGATAGTGGCTAGAAAGCGTGGTGACGCGGTGGCGTTTAGGTCGAGCAACAACGACAGTGTGGTGGATATGTTTGGTGCTTCTTTAATGTTTGGGTTAATTCTTACATTTTCTCTCAATCTGGATCGTTCATTAATTTTTGCACAATTATGATTAAATGCACGCAAAGTACGCGTACTTTGTCAAATAAATCTGGACCGTCTAAAATTAAATGAATGGCTAAGATTAAAAATATCTAGGCCTTTTCTTAGAGAAAATGTCTGGATTCGGATCCGGGTTAAAGCTAACTAGCTGAATGCTTTCTTGATGATTTTCTTAGTATTTTCTTTGTGATTTTTCCATGTGGATATTAGTTGGTATTTATCAATGTTTTAAAAATTGATCAAATCAATGAAGATAATGAATAATGAATAATTTAATTGTGATTAAATTAAATAATTTGTTTAACTTATATATTTTATATAATAATTAATAATTAAATAAATAAAACAATAAAAAAATTAATTAATAAATACCAATTTAATAATATAACAATAATTTTGTTACAATTAAAATAAATTTATAATTTATAACATAAACCATAATATTTAATAATTAAAATATTAATTTTTAATGATAAAATAAGTAAATTTAAAAATTGAAGGATTACTTTCTTCAAGCCAGGTGTGATCCCATCATGACAGTAAAGGCTATAAAGCATCTCATTACAAGAGTGACAAATTGGAGGAAACAGTAATAAATTTGTGAAAAAATATTGACCATTCGTCAAGTCTATCAGCTACTATAACCACCATTTCTGGACTCCTCATTTTGGGTCCTCCAATGCATACCATTCGTCTTCATCTCGTTGCTCTTTTGGTTCTAGTCGTCATTTTTAGACACCCTTCATTCTTCATTTCTATTTCTCCACACGCATTTTTTATTTTATTGCTAAATTTTCTTTCTTTCCTTTGAGCTCTTTTGGGGTTTTACTTTTTGTTTCACGTGTGATTCAGGTTTTATGAATTCACTGGCCTCTTCAAATGCAGAGTAAGTCTCATCTCCTTCTCGGCTTCTCCTTCTTTCTCTTAATCTTCCATCTTCCAAGACAAGATTCACCATAGGATGAGTACCAAAACGTGATTCACCATCACTGGACGAGTGCAGGACGCCATTCTTTTTTTTTTTTTCTCTAACCCGAGAGAACCAGTGACTTGACAAGTTTTTCTAGTTCAACCATGAGTCACTGATTTTACCCTCGATTTTTTGACCGTCAAGTTTTAATGGTTTACCAAACTGACCAGGGGACCAATTCCAGGTTAAACAGGTCCGACTGTCTGGGCCGATTCAGCTTTTACAGCCATGGTATTTGTAGAGTTTCAATTTAACCCAAAAATATCCATACTGTTTGAGTTTATTATTAATTTTAATTTATTTTAAACCAATTAGTATTAAACCCTAAAGATTTATCATAATTAAGAATATAAAAAATAAGAGATTTTATACTTTTTCATCATAATCTTTAGTTGTCATTGCAATCTCCTTCCTAATATCTTAATTATAACATATTGTACCATAAACTATCACAATTTAGTCAAATTAACCTCCACCGTTTAATTGAATGTTAAAATTAACAGTTTTAGTTAACACTCCTAAAAATAAAAGTTAATTAAAGATTTTATTCTCATTTATTTTAAGATATTTGTGTCATTTTGTATAATAAAATTATTATTTTTTTGTTTCTATCAAATTGTTTTAATTATAGAATTAGTTCATGTTAAATAAAACTGTTAATTTTAACACTTAATTATACGGCACGTGGTAACTTGACTAAATTATAATACTTTAAGATACAATATACTATAATTAATATATTAGGGAGTGGATTGTAATGACAAAACAAAAATTATGGTAGAAAAATGCAAAATTCACTAAAAAATAAAATAAAAGGATAATGTAAAATTATCTTGAAACTCAAAAGTGATTTAATTCTTACCAAAATTTAAAAAAAAAATTAAAGTATAAAATGAAACTTAATTAAAATTCCAGATAATGCTCCAATCATAATATTAAAGTTTAACCCTTAAACCCCAAATTCCCAAATCCCAAACCCCAAACCCCAAACCCCAAACCTCAAACTTAAACTCCAAACCTAAACCTCAAATTCTAAACCCTAAACTTGAAACTCCCAACCCCAACCCCAACCCACGAACCCCAAACCCCCAAACCTCCAACCATCAAGCTATGAACCCCAAATCACCAACATCAATCCTTATTTTTCTTTAAAATATAAGTTTCTTACAATTTATATATAGGAGTATTTTTGTAAAAATAATATAAATCCCTAAAAAAATAACTTCTGAACTAAACATGAAAATGTCTATCATTATTAGAAAATTACAAGATCAATCGAATATAATTTTTACATTCTTGAGAACAAGATTCCTAAGAACCATGATTCTCAGAAATCATATTTTCTGGGAGCAAAATTCTAACACGGGTTAAACCCCAAGAGCATGTTTCTTGATTACCTTAACACATGTTTCAGCATCCATTTGTTTCAACGAAAAATGATAATTTTTTAAAACAATTTCTAATTTTTTGGTGTTTGTTTCAGAAGAAAGTTTTCAATAGAGGAAAATATGTTTTTCGTGGAAATCAACTTTCTTCATTATGGTGAAAATCAACTTTCTTTATTTAAAAGAGAAAGTTGTTTTGAAGACATCTCTCTTAGTCATTACTTTAGTGGCTTCGTGCAAATCTTTTTAAGAAGCTAAATTAAATATATATATATATATATATATATATATATATATATATTTTAAAGTTATAAAAATAAATTTAACTACATTATATATTTGTTTTATTCATTGTAAAATATTTTAATAAAAATAAATTATTACTTCTTGAAAAAAGAGAAAATATTTTTTTAAATTATATTAACTATTCAAAAGTTGTTATAACTTATAAGTGATTTAAAAATATTATTGTTGATGAATATATAAGTCTTGTTGAGTAAATTATTTTTTGATACATATAAAGACAATGTATTTTAGAATTGTGTTTTATGAGACTTCATTTTTTTCATTAGTGATATTATAAAGCAATGTTCTAAAAATGATTTGAGTCATCAAATAAAAAAATAATCTCATCAGACAATGTTCTAAAGTACAATAATATATTTGAATGTGCCTAAAGAGAATTATCTCAATCTTATTTCATTGATAAAAGCTATTTTTCTAAAATAAAATAAACAATAAAAAATACTTTCCATCACGTTATCTAAATAACTAAAAATCAACTAATTTTTCTTGAAATTTATTTTCTGCAGAAAACTTCTTTTATAAAAATAATTTTTCACCCAAGCAAATGGAGCCTTAAATGCACCAAATATTTCCAGAAAAATCGCAAATTTTCCAGAAAATTTGGCAATTAAAATAATCACTAAGAACATGATTTTAATTCATATTTGTTAATGGTTTCATGCTCTAAAAAATTCAAAGAATTCCACCATGAATACTTTAAACACGTTTTTACGACGTATTATGACTTGTTTTATGTACAGATAATTCCAGAAAAAATCAGCAACGTGACAGCCTTAAAAACGAGATTCTAGAGCTCACTGTGACATGTTTTCATTCAAAGAAAATTCCCAAAAACATTCAGCAAGTTGTGATAATCAAAACATGATTTAAGGTACTTTATAACAAGATTTTATGTGATAATCAAACATATGCACCAAGAATGCTCATAAAATCACGTTTTTGGGGGGAGGATTTTCTAGCATATAAATAATAGAAACATGCGAACATGATCAATCAACCAGATGACATCATAATTATTTAAAAATATTTTTTTAAATAATACATAATAAAAATAATATATATATATATATATATATATATATATATATATTATTTTTATTAGTGTATATGTCATAGATACTAAAAACAAATTTATTCAGACTTGTGTACTTTTCATTTATATGATACTATAAAGGTACAATAGATAATCAGATATAATGCAAATAATAATATTTCTAAATTTAGAAATGTTTGCCCATTATATAAATATAATATTTTCTCCTACTATACTTTAACACCTATAGATTGTGGCTTGTTCTAATTATACCTCATGCACGAATCTCACAGATAAAATGAATCTTGTGCAAGGCGATATGGGGAGGAATGTTCAACTCGAGGATGGTTTTGTTGGGTTGTTTGGCTATTTTCGCTTAGGCCGGTCGATTGGAACACAAAATTCCGCCCTCTTTTAGTCTTCTCCAAATCCAAGCATTTGGAGTAGTCTAAGGTAATTTTGCTCATTTCCTTTGGTTTTCCTCATTTCTCCAAGTCTCCATTCTCCCTAATCCTCTTTGTTTAGGGTTTTGTTGGTGGGTTTGATTAAGATTAGGGCTTTGTTGATTATGTTGCTTTGAGGAGCTGTGTGATAGGTGCATAATTTGATATATTTTTCTGTTAAATTTTCATACATTTAATTACTTGGTTCTCGAATTTCTTGAATTCTTAGTTTTGTTTTACTTTTTGTAGGATTTTTGGAGGTTAAAAATAACATTGAAGAAGAAGTGATTCAAGTTGGATAAGTTTTGGGCAATGTGGTAGCAAAATCTAAGTGTAAAAGAGTTAGGAATGTCCAAATTCTCGAGGCTTGGCACCCAGAATGTGAATTTCAAGTACGAAGTCATAGGCTTAGGCATCTTGGCACCCAAAATGAAGATTTTAGAACCCAATCTTGAGGGTGGGGAGTCGCAGCACCCCAAAACTTCATCAACACCACCCTATAGTGGGTATCGTGGCGCCCATTGGTGAGGATCGTGGCACCCACACAAATTTTGCCCCAAATTCAACTTAAGTGCTGGGCATTGCAGCTCACAAGAGTAAAGGCCACACCACAGCACCCACCCGTGTGCTGTCACTTAAATATGAATTCTGAAATAAGAAAAAGGAGTCTTGTACCTTAGAAATTAGAGAGAAATGAGAAAGAGAAGAGGAGAAGAAGAGAAAAGCTTTAAGGAACAGATTCAATTAAGGGCCTTTCCTTTCTCTTTGAAGGACTCTGCTAAGGAATGACTCAATTACTTACCTTTTAAGATAGTTTATACATGGACTAAAATGAAGAGGTAGTTTTTGGACAAGTACTTCCTTGCATCGAAAGCTGCCTATATTAGGAAGGATATTTGTGGGATTAGGCAATGTAATGGGGAGTCATTATATGAATATTGGGAGAGGTTTAAGAAGTTGTGTGCAAGTTGCCCAATCCATCAAATCAGCGAGCAACTCTTCATCCAATATTTCTATGAAGGCCTCACACCCATGGACAGGAATATGATTGATGTTGCAAGTAGGGGACTTTGGTTGATAACATACCCAAGGATGCTAGGTTTCTGATATCTAAAATAGCAGCCAATTCTTGATAGTTTGGCACTAAAAACGATCTACCTCTCAGGCAAGTGAATAAGGCCCATACATCATCCATTGAGCAAAAATTGGCCTAGCTTAATTCCTTGATGAGTAAAATGGTTGTAGGAAATGTGCAGCAAGCAAGGGTATATAGCATCTACTCCACATATAGGTACTCTACTTATATGTGCCCAACCTTCCAAGATGATGGCAAAGAGCAAGTAAATGCCATGGGTGGGCTTCTAGGGTTAGCAAAGGAAGTATGACCCCTACTCTAATACATACAACCTAGGGTGGAGGGATCGCCCTAATTTCAGTTGCGGGGTGAACCAACAGGTAGTCACTAACCCCATCCCTAACAGCCCACCTCGATTCCAACCAAGACCTAAGACCCAATAGCTATATCCTGCTTCCCCAAACTTAGGAACCCTGTTTGAAGATGTTGTTAAGTCCTTAGCCAGTAGCATGCTATAGTTTCAACATGAGACTAGGGTAAGCATTCAAAATTAGGAATGCCAAATGGGGTAACTGGCTATTGCTGTGAGTCGGTTAGAGGCACAGGGATTTAGTAAACTACCCTCCCAACCTGAGATCAACAACGAATGTGAATGCAGTCACCCTGAGAAGTGGAAAGCCACTTGCAATACCATCCATTACTCCACCCTTGGGGCCAATTGAGGATGCTACTCACCTAGAAGAAGAGCCATCCTTGCCACCCACCAAAGCAAGCCCCAAAACTTCTGTTGGATCTAGTTGTTTATTTTAAGTGTTTACAGTACAAGCATGAGTTTAAAAAATTTTAAAACTTTCAAGCTTGCAAATAGATAAAAACAAAACACATAGGCAAATAACTCATGGCTAAAAAGAGAAGTAAAATATATAAGAATTTTACATACCTCTTGTAATATACTTTCCAACCAGGCGCACTGATTGGCTATTCCTTACGAAGTTGTAGTCCATGAAACTTTTGCTCTTAGTGTTTTTGCCTAAAAAGCTTGAGGCACTCTCAAGGTGTTTTCGCCTATTCTTTACTAACCTAATCCTAGGTCATTCATTTGGATTCAAAATTATCATTTCCTAAAACTTACAGATTCCACACGCCTACTAAAGAGAATAGATAATCAAATTTTCTAATTAATTTATCATATAATAATTGTATTATTCAAATGATAAAGTCATAGTTTATTTAAATCTAAAATAAAACATGTGAGGCTTTTTAATTAGTCATGCTTGAATATAAAATTTAGATATAAAAATTTATTTAATTAAATTTCTTTAACTTAGTTAGTCTCTCAGTAACTGTAGGTTACCTAAGAAATTAAAATTCTTTTAATTTCTAATCTTTTATTCACTAGGATAATTAGGAAGGAATCAATACTCCTCATTTTGGGTGTGAACCTCTTCATCACATGGGGAGGAAATTGTCTTACAAGTTTGAACAATTCAATTTTTACAACAAAATTAGGATAAATAATTAATTAAATTAATTTTATCCTAATAAAATGATATAGCCAAAATTCCTAATTAAATGATTATTTTATTTTATTTTAATCAAATTCTTTAAATTAAATATTTAAACAATTTAAATATTAATTTAAAGTGGTTAAACAAAAATTAATTTCTAAGATAAATGTTATCCTAATTAAGACAACACTTGTCTTAATTCTGAGAAATATTTATCTTAAAATTATATTATCTAATTAAAACAATACTTATTTAAATTAAACAACTAATGTGAGAATTATTTTTATCTCTTTAGTGAAAAAAATATTTATCACATTTTCAAGCATAATTAGGACAACATTTGCCCTAAAATAATTCTTTGTCTAAATTAAGACAACTCTTGTCTTAATAAAGACATTAACTCAAATGCTATAAATTAATCTCATATAAAATATATTCCAACTTAATGTGGATTGAATTCTCTAAAGCTAGGTGGGGAATCCACTTGGACATAGGAATTTCAACCTATAATAAATTTGGGATTATTTTAATCTCATTAAGATAATCCAATTTTATTAATCATTAAGGTGGCATTTGGTATCAGTATTATTTTTTTTCTAGGAAATTTGACATTCCTGGGAATCCCTTTCCTAAGAATGAGATTTCAGGAAAGTTGACAAAATGTGTTTGGTTAGCACTCAACTTTCCTGGGAATAATATGTTGCATTCCTGAAAAAATATTATTCATTTGTTTGGTTCAGACAACATATTCTTAGGAATATAATTTAATTTCAAAAATACTCTTTGATTTAATAAAAAGAAAGTAGAGTAACATATGTACCAAGATAATTGTAGCATTATAAATAATCCTATTATTATAAATTTTTTTATTTTGATATTAAAATTTTAATAAAAATTATTTTGTTTTTTAAAAAAATAACGAGTTATGGATGAACGAATCCACGAAAGTGATGGATGAAAGAATCGGGAGTGATAATAAGACAATGGGGTAATTTCTCATCTGAAAAGTTTGCCATTCCCATGGGAAAGTTTTTTTCCCACCATCACAAGTGGAAATATGATTTTTTCCTTCCTTCACTTTTTTTCATTCCTGGGAAAAATTTATACCTGGGCATATTTTTTTATCACTCCTAACAAACGTGGGAAAGAAACTTTCCCATCTAATTTACCCAGGAATCTGAAAATATAACTAATACCAAACACCACCTAAGTCATTTAATCAAAAACTTATGATTGCGCTCTTGATAATTCCTAAAATTTTGAGAAGTCAATGTTGAATATTGATTTGTCCAATTTGCAAACCTAGTGTTTGTGAACCCTCGCAACTATCCATTAACACAAGATAAAATTATTGATTTACCCCTTATGTCAATTTTGTCCCCTAATCTTATATTTCATTTTATAAGTGATCAGATAATCTTTTAGAACTTTTCTAAAATCATCTTGAAATAATGAGTAGCTAATTCATCATTTTACTAAGCCCAACTATGTCGCTTATCTTCCTAAAATCATCAGAAGTGATGTAATATTATGAACTCCATTTCCTAGATTCATGTTCCCAAATGTTCACTCTCTCTATGATCTCAACATATGAAGTCTTAACCAATGTCACACAATTGTCGTATCCACAGTATATCAAACTTTATAATGGTTATGAATATAAGTTCATAATCCATCAAAATTTCAGTTCTGCCACTAGCAAATGCAATGTGTGTGAGTTCAAGTTCAAAACAATGGTATTAAGTTGAACTTAGTATCTTACTTAATTCCAATTTATTTAATAGTGTCATTACCTAAAGTTTATTGCTTCAATGATTTGAGATTCATCATTCCCTTATAAAAGAATATCATTCTTTCTGTGGAGGTAATTCTAACACTATAGTCTTAACTGAACAGAGTGATTGACTCTATCCAGTGACAGTGAATATTATTTTAGGTTCATCTAAAGATATATATATATCCTTTTACATAACTCTTACACAAATATATCTTGGTTTATTAGGATCTAGGAACCTTAAAAGCTAGAAAATAAAGCTTATATAAATGAACTCTTTATTTATTAATATTAAAATGTATTTACATTAAATTGGGGAATACAACTTTCTTTCTAGGGCAACATATTCCCAACACCTTCCTACATCACTCCTCCTCAATTTCCAAGCTAGCTTGCCAAGCCCAAACAAGAGGAGGAAAAGAAGAAAATTTGGGAATCCTTTCATAAGGTAGAGATATATTCCTCTCTTAGAAATGATATAGCAGGTACCTCGCTATGCCAAGTTTTTGAAGGAACTATGCACCTTTAAGCTAAAATTGATGGGTGATGAAAGGTAAGTGTGAGGGAGAACGTCTCTACCCTTCTGCAAAAGAACCTCCCCCCAAAGTGTAAGGACCCCAACACATTCACTATATCCTACACTATTAGCAACATTAGGCTTGATAGAGCCATGTTAGAGTTAGGTGCATTGACTAGTGTCATGCCATACTTCATTTATGCATCTTTAAATCTTGGCCCTTCGAAAGGTACTTGTGTTATTATTGAACTTGCTTGTTGCTCTAACATGTATATGAAAAGAGTTATGGAAAATGTGCTTATGCAGATTGATCATCTAATTTTTCAAGCAAACTTCTATGTGCTCGAGATGGGGTATGAGATGACCACTAACCTAGCACCACTCTTGTTAGGTAAACCATTCTTGAAGACTGCAAAGACAAAGATTGATGTGGATGTTGGTAGCCTCATGTTGGAGTCTGATGATAAAGTGAGACTCTTCAACGTCTATGAAGCAGTGGAGCACCTAAGCGATCTCCACATTCCTTGATGAGTTACGAGGTGGATGTTAAGCTGAGGAAAATAAACCAAACACTTTTGGGAGGCAATATAAACGAAGGAGGGCACCAAGCAAACATATGAGATCTTTTCTTCTCTCCCTCCTTTTATATTTTGTTGCTTTCATTTGTGTGTTTTCATTAGTTATGTTTTCATTCTTGTCTCCTGCACCTAATTCTTTTACCTAAGTAGTTAGATTTACATTGAGCACAATGTAAGGATTAAGTGTGGGGGAAGGATTTAGGATTTACTGCTTTCAATAAAATGGGTTTGTGCACTTTCTGTTAGTTCTTTACATTTAAAGTAACTGCTTTCATGGAGTTATGTTTTCTTAGAGTGAGAAGCAGTGCAAAAAAATTTCTATTAGTTTTTTGGTTAAATCATTGCTTCATTATTCTCTTTTCAAAATTTTTAATGCACCTAGCCTTATACTTTATTAGTTAAGAAAGTTATATGTGAATGGAGTGGAAAATTTTTTTGCCTCAAGTTTTATCTAAGTTGTTGCATAATGAATAGGAAACCCATTCACAATTGATTAGAACAAAATAAAATAAAAGTAGGGCAATGCTTCGATGGTCCAATGTGTTTATTAACTAGGTGCTCACACCAAAAGAGAGCATTCATGTCAAATGGTACTTGGATTCTGATCATGCAAAGCATACTAGTTAAATGTACACACACACTTGACTATATGAATTGTAAAAGATTCTTTACCCCTAGAACTCCCTAAAAAATTTTGAGATGCTTCCTCCATTCTTTGATAGCTAGTTCTCATGGAAGCTTGTGAAATGTAAATGTAGGGACCTTAACATGAGTGTCTTTAGTCCTTTTTAGATCTTGTGTTTTGTTTTTGTTTTCCTTTTCCTTGAGGATGAGCAAAGTTTAAGTTAGGGAAATTGGCTATATTTTTCTGTTGAATTCTTTTACATTTAATATCTTAGTTCTTGAGTTTCTTGAGTTCATAGTTGTGTTTTACATTTTGTAAGAGTTTTGGAGGCTAGAAATCAATTGAAGAAGAAGTGATTCAAGTGGACAAGTTTTGGGCAATGTAGTAGTAAAGTCTTAGTGCAAAAGAACTTGAAATAGCCAAATTCCTGAGGCATGGGCTCCCCAGAGCCCAATATTAGAAGTCTTAATGCCAAAAACATGAATTTCAAGCACCAAGTCAAAGGATTAGGGTGCCTCGACGCACAATATGAATATTTTAGTACCCTAAATTAGAGAAATTCATCAACGCCACCCTACAGTGGGCACTATGGTGCCCAAACAATTTTTGCCCCAAATTTGATTTTAATGGCTAGGTGCTATAGTGCCCAGAAGCCAAGGCCATATTGCTCGCCCGTGTCCTGTCACTTAAATATGAGTTCTCACATCAGAAGAAGAAGTCTTGCACCTTGGAAATCAAAGAGAAATGATATAAGAGAAGAGGAAAAGAAGAGGAGAGCTTCAAGGGTTTGATTTAAAGAAGATCATCTATGAGGAGATCATCAAAGAGTTTCATCCTTCTTCTTTATTTTTTTCCTTTCCTCTTCTTGAGTTCAGAATGTTTTTGGATTATATGTTCCTTGATTTTCTAAGCATGCTTTACTGAATCCCCTTCGATTGAGGGTGAATTCAAAGCCCAAGACTTGATGTTGTGATTGATTTCTTAATACTATTCTCCATTCTTCCTAGCAAAAATTACCTATGTTCTTCTGTGATAATATCTTATGATTGTTAACTTAATTTGTTTAGGTGACCAACTAAATGAACCTTGGTACTTATCTAATGCTAGAATAGAGAATTGGATTTTTAATTGTCTTGTTTCCTGTTCATGAGTGGTAAATTACAATTAATGAGTATGGTCAAGTTTTTGTTGATTGTATGCAAAACATACCCTAAGTTAAATAATTCACACATGTGAGATTATTGTTGGATCTAATTGTTTATCCTAAGTGTTTACGGTAAAAGCAGGGATTTTAAAAATTTTAAAACATTTAAGCTTGCAAAAAGGCAAAAACAAAACACCAAGAAAACAACTCATGGCTATAAAGAGAAGTAAAATAGATAGGAATTTTACATACCTCTTGTAGTCACTTTAATATAGTAATATACTTCCCAACCAAATGCACCGATTGCCTATTCTTTGGGAAGCACCAACCCACGGAACCTACAGTGAATATGTTTAGTTATTGGAACAAAACAAAAGATGAAAGAAAAATAATTAATAGTTTTCAAATTAAATTAGAAAGCCTTCTCTTTCTCTTTAAGTATGGCGTGTAGAAACCTATGAAGGCACTAAAAAAAAAAACTCATTTTTTCTGTAGTGTTTTTCTCTAAAAAACTTGAAGCACTCTCAAGGTGTCTTCTTTCTATATGTTATGGCCACAAGGAGAGGGGTTAAGTTATATTTATACTAACCTAACCCTAGGTAATTACTTTGAATTCAAAAATATCCTCCCCTAAAACTTAGGTATTCCACATACCTATTAGGGAAAATTAATAATCAAATTATCTAATTGATTTAACAATTAATAATTGTATTATTCAATTGATAAAGTCATATTTTATTTAACTCAAAGAAAAACATGTAGGTCTTTCTGATTGGTCATGCTTGAATATAAAATTCAAATAAAGAATTTTATTTAATTAAATCCCTTTGACTTAGTTAATCTGCTAGTGAATGTAGGTTACCTAAGAAATTAAAACTCTTTTAATTTCTAATCCATTATTTACTAAGATAATTAGGATAATTAGGAGGGAATTAATTTTAACAATTCAAAATCAATTCTCCTCCTTTTGGGTATACACATTTCCATCACATGGGAATGAGGTTGTCTTACAAGTTTGAACAATTCAAACTTTGCAACAACATTAGGATAAATAATTAATTAAATTTTTATCTTAATAAATGATATAGACAAAACTCCTAATTAAATGGGATTTATTTTATTTTAATCAACTTTTTCAAATTAAATATTTGAAAATTTCAAATATTAATTTAAACTTGTCAAACCAAAATTAATTACTAAGATAAAGGTTGTCCTGATTGAGACAACACTTGTTTTTATTAAAACAAACATTTGTCTTAAAATTCTATTGTCCAATTAAAATAATACTTTTTTACATTAGACAACTAATGTGAGAATCATTTTGTTCTCTTCAATAACAAAAATGTTTCTTACATTTTCAAGCATGTTTAGGACAATATATGTCCTAAGATAACTCTTAGTCTAAATTAAGACAACTCTTGTCTTAATAAAGACATTAGCTGAAATGCTATCAATTAACTTCATCTTAAATTTATTCTAACTTAACGTGGATTGAATTCTCCAAAGCTAGGTAAGGAATCCATTTGAACATAGGAATTTCAAGCTTTAATAAATTTGGGATTATTTTAATCTCATTAAGATAATTCAATTTTATTAATCATGAAGTCATTTCACCAAAGACTCATGACTACACTCTTGATAATTTCTTAAATTATGAGAAGTCAATGTTGAACATTGATTTGTCCAATTTGCAAAACCTAGTGTTTGTGAACCCTCGTAGCTATCTATTAACACAAGGTAAAATTATCATTTTATCCCTTATGTTAATTTTGTGTCCTGGTCTCATATTTCATTCGATAAGTAACCATATAATCTTTTATAACTTTTCTAAAATAATCTTGAAATGATGAGTAGCTAATTCATCATTTCACTAGGCCAGATATGTCACTCACCTTCCTAAAACCACCAGAAGTGATGTAATGCTATGACCTCCATTTCTTGAATTTATGTTCCCAGATGTTCCCTCCCACTATGATACCAACATACATAGTCTTTACCAATGTTATATAATAGTCGTGCCCATAGTATATCAAAGATCACAATGATCATAAACACGAGTCTATAATCCATCAAGATTTTGGTTCTACCACTAGCTGATGCAAAGTGTGGAGTTCAAGTTCAAAGTAATGATATCAACTTAAACGTGATATCTTACTTGATTCCAATTCATTTAATAGTGTCATTACCTAAAGTCTGTTACTTTAATGATTTAAGATTCATCATTTCCTCAGAAAGGAATCTCATTCTTTCTATGAAGGTATTCCGAACACTACAGCCTTTAATGAATAAAGTGACCAGTTCTACTCAGTGACTATGAATAGTATTTTAGATTCATCAAAAGATATACATCTCCTTTTGCATAACCCTTACGCGAATGTATCTTGGTTTATTAGAATATAGGAAGCTTAATAGGTAGGAAATAAAGCTTACATAAATAAACTCTTTGTTTATTAATATTGAAATGTATTTACATTAAATTGAGGAATACAACTTGCTTTCTAGGGCAATCTAGTCCCAACAGGCTAATCCTTCTCATCTTAATGCTTATGTTAAATTAAATCTAGATAGCATTGTTTCTAGGTTGTTTAATGGTTAGAGAATGAGTAGAAATCACATTCTCTATTTAACAACAATTTAAGAAAAGATTGGGGTAGCAGAACTTGTTACTACCTACGGTTGATAATTTGAATAGGGAGTTGGTAATAGTATTGGATATCATCAGTGTCAATGTCTAGTGGTAGAGAATAAACCCTTTGCTAGGTTTCTCATCATTGTCTTCCGTGTTACTTAATTTGTGTTTTGCAATTCTTGGTTTGCTTTAGATTTTCATTTAATTAGTGATTGTTCAAAACCCCCTTTTTATTTATTCAGCAGTCTTCGTGGTTTATTAATTAGATTCAATCCTCAGCGGGAATGATCCTTACTTTAAACTATACTTACCACTATACTAGCAAGGGTTAATTTGACACCCCTCTGGATTCACTGTTGGATCTAGTTGTTAAGCCTATGTGACAACAACACAAGCGTGGATTAAAAAAAAAAAAACCACAACATACTAGAAAATGCAGTGGAATCATTAATCACATATAGCATACATGATTAGCATGAAACAAGTAAGGATAAAATCATACCTCTTAAAGCCACAAGGAATTATGATAACTTCTCTACCAACTGTATTGACCACTTATCCTTTGTGAATCTCCAATCCAAGGAACATACAGTGAAAAAAGTTAAGTAAAACAAAATAGTGAAATAAAATAATGGCATTCTTGTATTCCAATAAGAAAGCTCTCTTGAACTTGATTTCTCACTTGATTCCTATTCATATAGCAGTGTCAATACCTAAAGTTAACCACTTCAATGATTTAAGATTTTTCATTCCCTTAAAGGAGATTCTCACTCCCTCAGTGGAGGTAATATGCACATTACAGTCTTTATTGAATAGAGTGACCAGCTTTATTAAATCAATATGAATAATCTTTTTGATTCATCAAAAGATACATATCTCCCTTGCATAACCTTTATGCAAATGTATCTTGATTCATTTAGAATCTAGGTTCCTTAATAGTCAGAATACAAAGCTTACATAAATAAATTCTTTATTTAATTATAAAAAGTATTTACAACATGATTCAAGAATAAAGTTGTCTTCTAGGGAAACATATTCCTACTAGGTGGCCGGTTACTCTTTATTGCCTCTTCCCCAAATTTCTCAATAGACTTAATGCTGGTCTTCTACTGATTATGAAGCTCCTCTTTAGATTCATTGCTATTTGAGGCCTTAAATGGTTCTTGCATTTTCTTCACTTCTTTCAATTCCTTGCCACTCCTTAGAGTTATTGCATTGCATTACTCATGAGATTTTCTTCTAGGATTAACTTCATTGGTAGTAGGCAAGGTACCTTGAGGTCGATTATTGAGGTTGCTGGCTAACTAACCCACTTGTATCTCTAAGTTCCCAATAGAAGTTGATTGACTATGGAGCTGAGTTCTAGTTTCACTCATAAATTGGTTGGTGTTATTATCCAGTTGCAGTATTGCTTCCTCAATAACAAATATTTTCTTGTCTAATACTAGAGTTTATGAAGGAACTTGTGCAGGAAAGCTCAGTGGATACACAAGCTTTAAGGGAGCTGGAGCCTCTTGGTTATTACCCCAAGAAAAATTTAGATGCTCTTTCCAACTCGGATTATAGTAATTCGAATGCGGGTTGTTTGGTTGCATATTGAAGTTTCTCACATACTACACTGATTCTAAACCCAAAGAACATTGAGCATATAATTGATTCCAAGTACAAGTCTCATAAGTGACACATAGACTCTGCATTGAACGAACACCTTTAGTGTCTACTTCTTTTTCAAAACTGCCACTTGAGCTATAGAGCTGTAATAGCATCCACCTCATGAACAATAGCAAGTCTCCTAGTCATTGACTGTTGGGAATAGGTTGCCTTGGAAAGCAAGTTGTATTCCCCAATTTGATGTAAATACATTTTGTTATTAATCAATAAAGAATTCATTTATGTAAACTTTATTTTCTAGCTATTAAAATTCCTATATTCTAATCAACCAAAATATATTTGCATAAAAGTTATGCAAAAGGAGATATGCCTCTTTGGATGAATCTAAAATATTATCATAATCACTAAGTAAAGCCGGTTACTTTATTCAATAAGGACTGTAGTTTCTGGATTACTTTCATAGAAAGAATGAGATTCTTTTCTACGGAAATTATGAATCTCAAATCATTGAAATAGTAGACTTCAGGTAATGATACAATTAAATGAATTGGAATCAAGTGAGATATTAAGTTTAAGTTAATACCATTACTTTGAACTTGAACTCAACACATTGCATTCGCTAGTGGCAGAACCGAAATTCTGATGGATTATGGACTCGTGTCTGTGACCATTGTAATCTTTGATATACAATGGGCAGGACCATTGTGTGACATTGGTCAAGACTCTATATGTTGGGGTCATAGTGGAAGTGAACATCCGAGAACATAAATCTAAGAAATAGAGTTCGTAGCATTAGATCACTTCTGGTTATTTCAGGAAGACAAGTGACATATCTGGGGCCGGTGAAATGATGAATTAGCTACTCATCATTTCAAGATAATTTTAGAAAAGTTCTAAAATATTATCTGGTCACTTATCAGATGAAATATGAAACCAAGGAACAAAATTAACATAAAGGGTAAAATGGTAATTTTATCTTGTGTATGGATGGATACGATGGTTCACAAACACTAGTTTTGCAAATTGGACAAATCAATGTTCAACATTGACTTCTCGTAATTTTAAGAATTATCAAGAGCGCAATCACGATTCTTTGGTGAAATGACTTCATAATTAATAAATTGGATTATATTAATGAGATTAAAATAATTTCAAATTTATTAAAACTTGAAATTCCTATATCCAAACAGATTCCCCACCTACCTAAGGAGAATTCAATCCTCATTAAGTTGGAATAAATCAAGATGAAGTTAATTCATAGCATTTCAGCTAATGTTTTTATTAAGACAAGAGTTGTTTTAATTTAGACAAAGAATTAGTTTAGGACAAATGTTGTCCTAAACATGCTTGAAAATGTGAGAAACATTTTTCTCACTAAAGAGATAAAAATAATTCTTACAGGAGTTATCTGAATTAAACAAGTATTGTTTTAATTAAATAATGAAATTTTAAGACAAATGTTTGTCTTAATTAAGACAAGTGTTATCTCAATTTAGACAACCTTTATCTTAGTAATTCTTTTTGGTTTAACTACTTTAAATTAATATTTGAAATTTTTAAATATTTAATTTGAAGAAGTTGATTAAAATAAAATTAAATTCCCATTTAATTAGGAATTTCGGCTATAAGATTTTATTAGGATAAAATTAATTTTCTTATTTATTTGTCCTAATGTTGTTACAAAGTTTGAATTGTTCAAACTTATAAAACAACTTCCTTCCCATGTGATGGAGAGGTGTACGGCCAAATGAGGGGAATTGATCTTTGACACAGTCAAATATATTCCCTCCTAATTATCCTAATTATCTGAATGAATAAAGGTTGAAAATTAAAGAGTTTTAATTTCTTAGGTAACCTACATTCATTAGGAAACTAATTAAATTAAAGGGATTTAATTAATTAAAATTCATTTATTTTAATTTTTTAATTCAAGCATGACCAATTAGAAAGCCACATATGTTTTATTTAGTTATTAAATAAAATATATAATTATCAAAATTAATAATATGATTATTAATTGATAAATCATTAGATAATTTGATTATCTAATATTTCCCATTAGTAGGCATGTGAATTCTTAATGGTTAGGGATTGAGTTTTTGAATTGCACTCCAATGCTCTCAAATGACCTAGGGTTAGCATACTATATATATGCAACCGCTCCCTCTTGTGGTTGTACAAGTAAAGTTTTTGAGAAAGAGAAAAAGTGAATTCTTTGGTGTGCCACTATAGAATTCTTCACGCCATACTAAGAGGAACAAAGGGGAAGGCTTTCTGATTTACCTTGAAAGCTATCAATTATTTTCTTTCATCTTTTGTTTATTCTAATCACTAAGCCTATTCACCGTAAGTTTCTTGGATTAGTGCTTCTCAAAGAATAAGTGGTCTGTACGCTTGGCTGAGAAGTATATCAAGAGATTAAAGTGACTATAATAGGTTTGTGAAATTCTTATCTATTTTACTTCTCTTTCTAGCAGCGAGTAATTTCCTTATGCATTTTGTTTTCACCTGTCTGTAGGCTTGAATGTTTTTAAAAAATTTTAAACCTATGCTTACACCGTAAACACTTAGGATAAACAACTAGATCCAATATTGACCTCTCAGTAGGCCATTGGTAATTGTTGGTAGTTATCTCTTCCAAAAAACCATAAGCTCCATCCAATCATTTACCCATGAGTACATCACCTGCAGCAGCATCTATAGTTGACCTTAACATTCCATTTATTCCATTGTAAAAGGTTTGGACCTATAACCACATAGGTAACCCATGATGAGGACATAAGCATAATAGGTCCTTGTACCTCTCCCAAGTCTCATAGAGTGACTAAGAATCAAGTTGTTGGAATGAGGTAATGGCGTTCCTCATCTTTGCTGTCTTAGCTGGTGGAAAATATTTTCCCAAAAATTTCTACGCTAATGCATCCCATGTAGTGATAGATTTATTAGGCAATGAGTTCAACCAGCATCTTCTTTATCTCAGGTGAGAATGGAAACAATCTAAGTCTGATTTCTTCTAAAGATACCCCATTATGCCATAACGTGTCACAGATTTCCAGAAAATCAGCAATACGAAAGTGTGGATCATCATGA
This sequence comes from Ceratonia siliqua, assembly GCA_034509205.1. Classification (NCBI taxonomy): domain Eukaryota; kingdom Viridiplantae; phylum Streptophyta; class Magnoliopsida; order Fabales; family Fabaceae; genus Ceratonia; species Ceratonia siliqua. The sequence goes on along the minus strand of JASKGM010025826.1, from coordinate 3,116 downwards.
GGAAAACCCCTAGACAAGACGTTTAGATCATTTGAATGAGTGCTAGCTAGATTTCAAAATATTTGCTTGAATATTTGGCCAAACGATGCTTGATTGAACCCCCTCCGCATGAGGGGTGGCATAGTCCCTAAGTGATTGGGGTTGTTCTTCATCTACTACTTCATCCATTGCACTATTGGATTAAAGCTTGAGTTCTTTCCTTCCCGTTCCTTCTGCAAGCTCTTTCGATCTCAGGATCAAAGAAAAGAGGCTCTAAATTCATATCATTACACATGTAATAACTTAGAACACCTGTAAAATTAAAAGAAAAGTTTAATTTAAGACTGAGAAGTTGGTATTATTATCAACAAAAATAGTAAAACAAATCAACAGCAATAGCGCCAAAAACTTGTTGTCTAAAATTAAAAACGTAAGTGCACGCTATCGTCTAACAAGTAATAAAGTGATAATTAGAGTATCCTTCTCACAAGGATTTGTTACTTAACTATTAAGTATCAAAAATATCCTTCCCACCCTGAATCAAACTAACCAATTTCTATTTATTAAATTAAGGAAAAATAAATTAACAATAAAACTAGAACAATCAACTAATAGATGATTTTCACTACGTTTGACAAGCCTCAGACTGCAATCTTTCCCCACACTTCATATACCACAATTCCTTCCTCAATCACTCAATTAATTATCTCAATTGCTAGCCAAAAGCCCTAATTTATCTAAAAGCCTCTTCCAATGGTCAATTAGAAATATCCTTAATTAAAGGTACCCTATATTCTTATGAGTAACTATTAATCAAGAATTCATTAAGTTCAAACTCTTTCTATGGCTACAAATGGCATGTAAGTATATTGCTATCTTACACGATCTCAAGGCTTCTGCTCATTGATGACATGTTTCTCTACCAAAGGCAAAACCAAATTCCTTTTCCCAAAGTCATTAAGGTTTCATAATTCAATCTAATTAATGGCCACTCAATTAGAAAGCACTAAGCAGAGATAGAGAAAACAATCAACAATAATCAATTGTAATCCTAGATGAAAAATATACTCCATTGAAGGAATTTTAAAAACAAGAGTCAAAGATACAACTAACATAAAAAATTCCAAGGAGGAAAAGTGAAGAGATTTAGAAAGATAAAACAATTACAGCCCAAAAATCTTGATCTCCTAGTTTCATACCTCCATGAACTCCCTAGTAGTCATAAAAATATTTCTCCAAACTTAGTTTCTTTATTTCCAAGTTGAAATCCCTAATTCTAATGTATCTAAAGATTTTTATGAGATTGACGCATTGGCACTGCAACCCCAGCTCATGGGTGCTATGGCACCAACACGTCTAGTTATTGGGAGTTACCGATGTGACATAATGCCATCTTTAAGGTGATGAGCCTCCATGACGTCATGTGGCCGCTGCGTCACCAGTTCTTAGGAGTTGTGGCGTTCGTACCTCTTCTGCTAGTTGAGTTTCAGCTGTATTTCTTGCAACAAAATGACATAATTTGGAGTTATTCCCTTAGGAACGTTGTAGATCTCTTTCTCAGCTTTCTCATGGACCTAGGCTTGCTAAATTTGGACTTTTGGAACTCTCACTACAGGCTGAAAATTGACACATGGTTTGGCAAAAATTATATTTATTGAAAGCTACTGACTTCTGTTTTGCTACATTTGAACTTCAAAACGGATGCATTGGGTTTTGTGCTCCTTTAACATCTATAGGCCTTCATCTTAGCTTTCTAAAAAATAAAACAACACCTGAAACTGAGGTCTGTAGCTCTAGTTATGACTTAAAAACCAAACAGTGTTCTAGGTGGCTTAAACCAGCTCAACATAAATTTAATCTCTAACCCTACCCCAAGTTATGCCTCTTCACATTAGCCCAATTTAAACACCTACAAGAAATCCAAAATTCTATTTGTAAACCATGTGTTTATCAATCCTCATAGCCATCTATTGACACAAGGTAAAATTACCATTTATCCTTCATGTCAAATTTGTCCCATAGTCTCAGATTTCATCTAATAAGTGACCATATGCTTTTAAAACAAGTCTAAAAGGTATCAAGAAATGATGAATATCTAATTCATCATTCATTGGGCCTACATTTGTCACATATTGATGTGATCCCAAAGGAGTAACAAAATTAATTATTGCTAGTAAAAGATTTATTGTAAGTATAGTAATGAGCAAGGGTCATTCCCATAGATGATTGAGTCTAATTGATTGGTTATGAATTCTAACTACAGTAAATTAAGTGCTAAGTATAAAAAAGGGGTTGCAAACAATTAACTAAATATGTGAAAATCTAAAGAAAACAAAATTGCAAAACACAAAGTAAAATAGCACTAAAGATAACGATGATAAAACCAGTTAAAGGTTCATTCTCCACTACTATACATTGATAATGACCCTGACACCAATATTATTCCCAACTCCTATTAAAACTATCAATTGTAGATAGCCACAAGCTCTGCTACTTGATGTGTGAAAATATACCACACATATTCTTGGGTTTTATTATGCAAATTGGGGAGGTTTTATATGCTTTCAATGTTACTATTTAGGATTTTTAGTAGTTATTGTAATATCTTTTAATTACTCATTTTCACACCTTTCATAATTTAATTCTTTCTATTTTGAAAATAAAAGGTTCTTTTGGATAAAAGGAAGGAAATGCAACAACTCTGCTGGAAGCATTGGAGTAAATGGAAGTTGGGCCAGTTCAAGTAAATCATAGCATTGTTCAGTTGTTTAAAGATATCTAAAGCTCTAAATCTTTATTTCAGGTGTTCTTTGATTTTTTGGAATGATAAGACGAAGGCCTACAACTTTCATGAATAACCCAAGACTCATTTCTACCATTTGGATGCCTAAATATAAAAAAAAACCCAAGACCTCCAAATCTGTCAGAAACCCAGTAGAAGCACAGACCCTGTCTCGATTCTCAACTCATATCCAGAGTTATCAAGGTTCAAAAATAGCAAGAACAGGTGCATTGGAAATCTAAGAAGGAAATCTAAACCTTTTGATACGAACCCTCCATAATCAAATTGAACAGATTGTAGTTGAAGGAAGATAGAACCCTAAGGAAACAAAGTCCTTAAAACCCCAATCTTGAGA
>JASKGM010025796.1:12805-23922 GCA_034509205.1 Ceratonia siliqua | reverse complement strand
TGCAGTGTACTATCAGTTGCCTTCCACAACTCTTACCAAAATTGACTAATAAACACCTAATCATGATCCGAGACTATGGAATTCAAAAATCCATGTAACTTCACCACTTCACTACTTCCTTTGTGAAAACCGATGCCACTTCCTTTGCTTTGAAGGGATGTGCTAGCAGAACAAAATGAGCATATTTGGTGAGTCTATCCACCGCCAGTAAAATCACTTGCTTGCCAGTTGATTTAGGCAGTCCCCTATAAAGTCCATACTAATGTCTTCCCACACCTGAGTTGGGATGGGTAAAGGTTGCAATAAGCTTGCCGGGGATAAGGCCTGGTATTGACTAGTTTGGCAAACATCACAACTTGCTACAAACTGTTGTATGTCCTTTTTCATACCCTCCGAATGGAATAACCTAGATATTCATTTAAAAGTCCTAAATAATCCCTAGTGTCCTCCCAGCAAAGAAGAATGAAATTCCCTCTAAAGCTGCAAGATTTAGGAAGATCCCTTAGGAATGACCATTCTCCCTTTATACAAGAGCATTCCCCAATGTATAGTATAATTTGGGTGGCTATTGAGCCACCAACTAGTGAACTATGCTTGAGAGCTTAGGGTCTCGATGCACCTCCTCTCCTAACCCATCCCAATCACCATATTGACTGACAGTAATGGCCCCTAGCTTTGTCTTTCATTCTCTACAAGATAGGGCATCCGTTGCTCCGTTCTCCTTGCTCGGCTTATACTGGATGGTAAATTTGTAACCTAGAAGCTTCGTAGCCCACGTCTGCTGTTTCATACTCATAATTCGCTGCTCAAGTAAAAATTTCAGACTCTTCTAATCTGCCTTGATTATAAAGTGATTACTAAAAAGGTATGGGCGCCACTTTTGAACGACAAACACGATGGACATTAACTCCCTCTCATACACCGAACTCCTTCTCCCTTTCTTAGTAAGTTTCTGACTCAAATAACAATGGGACAACCTTCTTACATCAATACTACGCCTAACCCTGACCCGAAGCATCGGTCTCAATCTCAAATGTTAGCAAAAAATTAGGCATAGCCAATAATGGAGCCATGGTCATGGCTCGTTTTAGAGCATCAAAAGCCTTTTGGGGTGCCTACCCCCAAGCAAAATTATTTTTCTTCAACAAATTTGTTAACGGACCCACTATTCCTCCATACTCCTTGATAAATTTCCGTAGTATCCTATGAGGCCCAGAAACCCCTAAGACTCCGAACATCAGTAGAGACCGGCCAATTGGTCATGGCCTCTATCTTAGACGGATTAGGTTGCACCCCTTCCCTCGAGATGATATGGCTTAAGTATTCCAACCTTGATTGTGCGAATAAACATTTCTTCCGATTTAATAGTAACTCATTCTCCTTCAATATCTGTAAAGTGGTTATGAGGTGTTGAATGTGGGCTTCAATATAAATCAGGATATCGTCAAAGAACACCATAATGAATTTTCGGTGGTGGGTTCTAAAGATACGGTTCATCAGGGCCTGGAAAGTAGAGGGAGCATTAGTCAAACGAAAAGGCATAACCAAGAATTCATAATGCCCCTCATGAGTCCTAAAGGCCGTTTTATGCTCATGTCCTATTTTCATTCGAATTTGATGGTACTTAGACTTCAAATCCAGCTTTGAGAATATCACGACTCCCCCTAGTTCATCCATCAACTCATCTATCACCGGAATTAAAAACTTGTCCGGTAGAGTGATTTGACTAAGGGCTCAATATCAACACAAAGTCTCCAACTGACATCTTTCTTCCTACCAATAGCACTGGACTGGAGAAAGGCTAGTGCTGGGCCTAATTGCTCTGGTGTCCAACATCTCCTGCACTTGCTTTTCAATCTCATTCTTCTGAAAATGCGGATATCTATATGATCGAATATTGGGGGGTTGGGTCCCGTTTTTAAGAACGATCTGGTGGTCTTGTTCACGAAAAGGTGGTACTCTGGTGGGAGTTTGGAATAAGATATCATAATCCTCTAAAACCACATCAACCTCCTTTGGATATTTCTCTTTAGTATGGATCTCTAAGGTGCGAAACTCAATTAGGTATCCCTCCCTTTTTGCTTGCATGGTTCTAACCATTGACTTTAAAGGCACTAGCCTTGTTGCTAGAGATGATTCCCTCCTCAAACAGACTTGAGTTCTTCCCAGCGTAAATTCCATGGTCAAAAGTCTCCAATTAACTTTGACTTCACCCAAAGAACCCAACCAAGCTATTCTCAGAATTACATTTGCCGCTCCCAGATCAAATGGCAAGAAACTCTGTACCACCCTTATCCCTTGCATTTCAACGTGCACCCCCTTGCATTTCCCTCTCCCTCTTATTTCTACCCATTACCAACCAAGACCCCAAAGCCACAATTCTCCTCAATATCAATCTTCAGTCTCTCCACCAACCCCACTGAAATAAAATTGTGGGATGCCCCACTGTCGATCATGACTACTGCTTCTTTTTTTACTTTGCCCAGTAATTTCATAGTATGTGCAGTTACATTGCCAGCTAATGAATGCATGGAAGCTTCTAATTCAGAAGTCGTACCTTCCTCTGTTTCTTGAAAGACTGCAATCCTGTCTCCACTCTTATCTCCTTCATCTTCCTCAGTCACCAAGATAATTTTGAGCTGCCTATTCTTGCACAGATGCCCAAGGCCATAACGCTTGTCACAGCAAAAGCATAAGCCTTGTTGTCGCCGACGATTAACCTCTACTTCAAACATACTCCGATAAGGTGCCCATGTTATTTTTGGATTGCCCAGATGGCTCCACAGTACTCATTGGCATTCTCTGCCCTTCACCGGACTTCCCCTTTGTCTGGAAGCTCCTCCCAACATCACTTCTCTCAGACGAAGGTGAATATGCCATTGTTGTGGACCACGTTCGTGGAGAAACATAGCTAGGCAATAATTGCATCGAAATGGGTCTCGGGTTGTACTTGGGTTGACTGACTCGACCTTGGCCTCCCTTCCCCTATCCAGAACCCAATTTCTTTCTTCTACCTTGTGGGCCAAGCCCATCACCGCCTGTAGGTCATCAGGTCTTCCCATCTTCACCTCTACACATATGTCTTCCAGCAAGCCATTCAGAAACGTGCCCATAAACAAATTTTCTGGAGCACCAGTGAGGGTGGCTGAGAGGAGTTCAAACTCCTCCCTGTATTCTGTAATGGTGTCGGTCTGTTTCAATGTCACCAATTGTTCATATCCATCCCCAGCTTGTGAAGGCTGGAATCACTCAAGTAGAACCTCTCTGAAAGTTGTCCATAAACGTATCCTAGTCCTTCCATCTCGCCATTGGAACCAGCTAAGTGTTTTCCCCTCCAAACACATGGCCACAGCTTCCATTTTCTCAAGTTCGGAGACTCCATTGATGGCGAAGTATCTCTCCACCTGAAACGACCAACAATGGAATCTTCACCTGCGAAAAGAGGTAAATCTAGTTTTCTAAATCTCCCTCTCGGTCCACCCTCATAGTTCCTCCTTCCCCACCAGCAATTTTTGCTCTATTTCCCCCATTAGAACCTCCTGCAAAACCTTCCCCTTCCATTGGGGCTTTACCTTTGTTCACTGTCATTAACTCTCTCAGTTCTACAAAATATTTCTTGATAATATTCACCTCCCTCCTTACTTCATTTAAGAACCTGTTCCATCCCTTCCTTCTAATCCTCCATTCTTGTACTAACCATACCCCAGGCCCAGACTCCACTGCTCTAATACCAAAAATGATGGATCCCAAGATACAAACACTGATATGGAACCCAGAAACCGTAATCCACTGGTATATTGATAACAGAATTGGAAACACAGCCAGAAAACACTATAATCCAGCCAAGTCTCTACTGAAATGAAAATGCAGCAATTCACAAAAGAATTATAGTAATCTTCCAAGAACAACAGAATAGTAAGAGCATAAAAATAAAGATAGAACCAGTAGGATGTTGCTGATGCAAGAACCAGCGAACCTCCCTGGCAATTGGGCGCTAGGACTCCCCCACTTCAGCCAAAAGAAATCCCTCCTCCAAAATGCCAAGGATACCCCGCTATAATCTCTCCACTACAGGACAAACAAACAGCCAGGTCATCCCAGCACTCACTCCTATGTCTGACCTCTTCCCAATTCTGATGGGCTAACTGCCACGTAGGCTGATTGGTTAAGTTCTCTTTCGCCCTTCCTCTTTCTCACATAGGTCACTTTAACTGGGGGTCTATCATGTTCTAATTGGGGCCTAAGTAGTGAAGCATGTGGCAGTTTAAAGTGGGGAAGTTAAAGGTTTAATAAGCAAACAAGAGATAGCCACTTGGTGATTCCCTTATTAAGAAATATAAATTATTCAGATCCTTCAAAATATCCATACAATATGGATCAAGGACGGTCTCAATTCCAGCCCTCACACAGGATGCACATGTTACCACTTGTGAATAAATGTTATTCATGAGGCTTTTATTTGGTTGAAAATATTAATTCCACCTGAGAAATCACTTCTTTTTGTAGTGCATCATCAATGTAGATAACTTTAATATGCAATCGGGGGATTGGATAAGGTAAAAATCCTTTAAACAATGTTTTCTTTAAGAGAGAGTGGGAGAGAGATATATGAATAAAAAAAAACTATTAGTTCATTTAAGTCAAAATGATTAGTACTCATTGCGTGTTTAGGTGTATCTTCTGGAGTGCATAATCTTCCTTGCCTGTTGTGCTCAAAACTAGTCCAAACAAGGCAGAACTCAGAAGTGTGTCAATGGATTGTGTTGTACTCTTTCCAACTGGAGAGAAAACTCTTTTCTTTTGTTCATGCAGTTGTACTTTTCTTATTATTTTATGTGCACGACTTGTTTGGTCTTTGTAATTTTATAATATCTAATCTTTTAGAAGGTCTTGGTCAACTTTCCCTGAAGTTCAAAGCTTCATAATGTTTATTGTGCTTAATTGCTGGTGGATCTTATATGTTGTTTATTTTTTATATGCTCAATTAGGTTTGCTTACAAAATTTGTCCTGTATTTCCAGTAGGCCAAGATGGAGATTGGGAAACAAAGAACTTTCTCAGTTGTGGAAGTGGGCAGATCAAAATCCGGTGTGTTAATCCTTACAAAAGTTTTTACTGTACTAGTTGTCAATATGCAGGAAGTTAGTTCTGTGGAAGTCAGCTATTATGGAAGCTAAATCCCTTGGGCTAGGAGTATGACTAGATAGTATGAAGTTATTTACTTTAACATCAAAGCTTCCTCACTGTAGGTTTTGAAGTATTTACTCAAATTACATCACATGACATTTTATATAGTATATATCCATAGTGGTCAAAATCGTGCAATTCCCAATTTGAATGGTTCAAGGCACAAATTTATCAGAATTAACCTGCCAGTGACTCAAATCAGCAATAATCCCACATTGTAAACAATTCCCTTGACCGCTAAAAATTACTTGAAAATAAAAAACCTTTGTACAGTGAGGGGGGGTGAAGTGTTGATTGAGTTTGTTGTTCCTCCTGCAATCTAAGTACAGCTTGAACTGTGTTTATAGTCCTTGCGTTAAGATTTTACTTGACTGAATTTTATTTGTCTTGTTAAAAAGAAAGTTGTTTCTTTAATTCCTTTATTTTGGCCATAACATGGATTGACTGCTTATATGTTTTCTGTAACACCATGACTTCTTGAATGAACAGAATGCTTTAACTGATCCTCAGCGTGTTCAAACTCCTTCCATTATGGAATACTGGAAACCCTTGGCTGAAGATGTAAGCTTTTTATTTCCTTATGGAGCTCCAATGCGCATATCGAATTTTCTCTTCCAAACTTTACCCCCTTGTTCTTTAATGTCAAGGGATTGGCTATTATGACTTGCCCTTATTATATCTGGACTGTGTTTTCTTTTTCTTTTTCCTTAAACTATAAAAATTGAGTGCTTTGCAATTTTGCATTTTGAAATTACAGATGGATCCTTTTGCTGGAATAGAAGCCGAATATCACCACAAGAATAACCGGGTCAGTTGCTGGTTAAGATTTAATTAGCTAATTTTCAGCAATATCAGAATTGACATGCTTGCCCCCTTTGTAATTTTTAGTATCAAGAGTTATTTATTTGGATTACAGTAGATGAATTAATGGTGGGTGTAAATCTTTCTGAAATTTGCTTGATCTTATTGGTTCTTGTCATCACTATTATGTTTTGGAGCGGAAGGGCTATGTTACCTGTAAAGAAATTTTTTGACTGGTCTTACTCTACTTTACTCAATAGAATTATATGCCAATGACTTACAGTGTACAGATTGGGTGCTTTCTCATTCCTCAGTTGCTTGGATTATACAGTGTATGATGTTGCCATTTTTTAAGAATAACATATTAGTTTACTGATCTTAAAGTTCCTTTATTATGAGTTATGACTCTAGGTTTAATTAGGGATCTATGAAAATGTTTAGTGTTCTGTTTATTTGGTTTGGTCCTTGGGATTGTAGCTCAATGTTAGGATCTTGGAGGGCCTTTTTTTTTTTTTCTTTATAAATGTTTAGCATGATAGGAGGACCTTTTCTTTGCCTAGGGTTTTCCATATTTTCAATTAATCTTTCTGCTGGCAGAATTTTTTCCTCGTAATTGTACTTTTTCTTTCTCTTCTAATAAGTATGTTCTTTAATAAAAACAAGAAACAATATAAAAAAAGAAATGTGATAAGTATCGGACGGAAACTTATAAAAAAGGAATCAAGAGCAAACACTGTGACAACATATGTGGTATATGTTAGAAGTCTCACATTGCCTGGGTAAGTTGGTTAAGTGTTGGTTATAAGTGTGTAGCTTTCCTCCCTTGAAAAGCCTATCTTTCAAGGAGGAGTTAGGCCCAAAAATTTCAACATGCTATTAGAGCCGAGGTTCGGTGTCTACGTCAAGCATTGGTGGTGTTAGAAGTCCATCGTCATGGGTGCACTCCTCCGTCGTGAGGGGGAGTATTAGAAGTCTCACATCGTCTGGGTAGGTTAGTTAAGTGTTGTATATAAAGATGTGGCATCCCTCCCTTTAACAAGCCGGTTTTTCGAGGAGGACTTAGGCCTAGAAATTTCAACAGTATATAAGTGGCGTTTTGTAACACAAGATTGTGTATAATTGGTCACATGTTACTTTGATCATGAACAGAATAGTTTTGCTCTATAAGTGAATGGATACAGGTGCTGAAATGTGCCCAAGTGACAGAGATGTGGCAGCAAACTGCACAAATAAGACATTACTTATAATTGTTGTGTGATATATTTATCAAGTTGTGCACTAGGACACCTCAATGGTTGAACAATAGGCATATCATCTTGGAGGTCTGAACTTCAGATCCCATTGGGAACGGGTGAAGTGGATTTTATGAGAGTATTCCCCATGGGGAATCCTAATGGACCAAGAAATCAGAGATTTTCTTAATTGTTGTAATCTATACTTCATGACCAACAGTAAAGCAACTAGGACTCAGTTGAAAACCTTTTAGATAAGTCACAAATAAGCATTTACTATTTTAATTGCAATGCCTAGGTTTGTGTTCAAATTAGAATGATTATATCTGATGAGATTGACTGACTTTAATTCAAATATTTTTTTCACTGTTATGCAATTACATGGATGTTAAGTTTGTTGTCAGAAGTTGGCTTCAACTTCAGAATTCATTTGATATGTTTCTATGTTTCTTTTTTTGTTGTTTTACTGTTATTATTTTACTGTTTTAGTCATCAAGCCGAGATTTGTAATTATAACTGATGAAATCAGCAAACTGAATTTAAAATGGTCTACTTTTATGCACTAATAAGCATGTTAAGTTTAGAAGCTTATTGTCAGATAATTGGCATTCAACTTCAGAGTATTCATTTGGTATATTTCTTTGTTTCTTTTAAATGCAGGTTTATTGTTGGAAAGGCCTTCGGTTTTCAGCTCGACAGGACTTAGAGGGTTTTTCTAGGGTAAGATTAATTTTTAACCTACAATGTCTTAAAACTGCTTAACTGTTTTTTGGTTCAACAAAAACTATGTTGATTTTGTTTGCAGTTTACCGACCATAGCATTGAAGGGGTTGTCCCACTGGAACTGTTGCCACCTGATGTCCGATCTAAATACCAAGCTAAACCAAATGACAGAGCTAAACGTGCTAAAAAGGAAGAAACAAAGGGCGCTGTGCATCATGTTGAGGAAAATCAGGTTTCTTAATCCACATCCAACTCTCCAATTTGTTCTTTCAAGATATTTTAGTATTGCATATCAAATCAAGAGAAATATATACTTTTTATTAGAGGACTGAAGAATATAGTGGTTCTCATTTGTTGTTGGTTGCCCCTACTAGTAGCTCCTTACTGCATGAGTGTCGAATTGGAGGGATTTATATTTTTACAAACTTTTTTGTGTCTAATACTCTAATTCAAGCAGTATATTAAGCTGGAGCTAACACTTTAATCTTAGTATCAGATATTGATATATAAATATATTCTGAGCTGTCGATTTTGTTTCACATGAAATGCAGTTTCATTAATGAATTGGAAGCAAAACATGTCAGAGTATGCACTAGCTAACAAATCACTGGGAACTAAGCTCTCCAATACATGATGCTGGATGTTATATAATGTTTGAACCACATGCTACCCCAGTACTCTCATGGATCTTGTCTATTATACTGATGTCAATAGAAATGTGAATAAGTTGTAATGGAGCTTGGTAGATTTTATTATTGAACACAGTAGAGCCAGCTTTAGACCTTGGTTTTTTCTGTGCCCTTGTACTTGTTTCCAGGTCCATATATATTTGTTTAATGCGGTGAAGTTTTCTTCAAAAGAGTTTGTTAGATGAATATAAACTCAATTTGGGGCCAATCTTCTTGACGTAGAATGAATGTCTATGTAGACATCTGGTTGCCTTTGTTTAGGAAAATATATGTTGAAAAATTGGTTTTCCATTTTGATAAATATAAATAAGGTGTTTCTTTCTGTGGACATCTTTTAGAAACTTGTATATTAGGTTTAGTCACTCCTATCTTCTGTTTCTAACAGTACTGATTATAAAGACAGTCAAATAATAAAATAGAAGGACAAGAAGTACTTTGACGCAGACCAGACAAGACCCTGCGAGCTTTGAAGCTCAGTAGTTCACTGTTCTCCGTATACATTGTTTTTTATTTACCCCACAGTATATCATCGTGTCATATAACGCTCACTCAGTATAGCTTATACAAATGTTCTGTCTGTATATATGACAAATGGCTTCTTTGAATGGAAATTTTTTACAGCCCTCATTAACTATGTGCTGCTTTGTATTTTCTGTCCAGTGCATCAGTCAATTGAGTAGGAAAATAATGTTAACAAGATAGGGAGTGATCTGCATGTATTTTGTTCTGCACTTCTCCAGTTCTCCCTTGTCTGTGCTTCCTCTCTCTCTCTCCCTCTCTCTCTCTCCCTCCCTCCCTCTCTTCCTCCCTCCTTTGAGTAAGGAGTAGGCGTTTTGGTTTTATTATCTGACCCGTAACAATGAATCCAATCTTAAATAGATTCCCAGAAATCATTTTGGTTCCTTATTGTCAGTTTTGCCTTTTGGAATAGATTTCTACACCTGCAACTGAGATTGATGGAGAAGGTATCAGAACTGACGCCTCAGCAGCTCCTATGGAATTCGATGCTGCTGCTGTCCCTGGTACTCAAGGTGGAACCCCAACACCAGATGAACTCCAGAAACAGAGCTCAGATATCGATGTTGGTCAGGAAGCCGGCCAATTGGAAGCAGATGCTGAGGTTGAGGCCGGAATTATAGATGGAGAAACAGATGCAGATGTTGATTTAGATGCAGTTGGCTGAGAGTTTGCAGCTCTACATGCCAAGGATGATGAAAATTTGAGTGAATGCCACTGCCAGCATACTGTTTTTTCAAGACAAGGATGCCAGCAAAGTTAACCACTGGTGCTCAATGGCAGGAAGGAAATTATCTGGGCTTGTTGTGTGAGATGATTTAAAACAATTTGTCGCAATGAACTATAACGTATGTACTCTAAAGAAGAATAGAAATATAAAATAAATGAAACATGAGTTTTTTTTTCTTCATGAAAATGGATAGCTGATAAATGAGAAAAGCATTCAACCTACAATTATGATTTTACCTACATTATAAGGAGACTAACGGAAAGGTCACCTAAATCAAGTAAAATAAATTATTTAGTCAATTCATCATTTAAAAGTCCAGCATCTTAATTTTATGAATGGTTATTTATTTTCACTTATCAATCAAATGATTTATTTGACAAAATTTGAATTGGAACAAGATTGTGTAATGATCGCATAAGATGATTTTCCCAAGATGAAGGTTGATCATCAAAATAAGCATTAAAATAAGTTAATTGTGATCATTTTAAACAACTTTTCCTTCTCACTCAAAGGTGCTTGACTAATAACCCATTTATATATGTTCCACAAATTCCATATGGATAATATTGAAACAGTTGAAAAGGCAAATATTTCCTAAAGGAAAATAGACATGGGACTTTGGAGACAAGATGTAATACTCAGTGGTCTTTTATAAATTAAGAAATATAGTAGCTTTTTCAAACAGATAAATAAGATAACATTTAAAATTATGTCATCGAATTAAAACATGCCAAAAGAAAACTAATGAAAAATAGAAAAAAGAAAAAGAGAAAGGCTTTCTTCCAAAGCTTTTATATATAGATAGATAATCTTACAGCCACAGCCATTTTTTCTTTTTTTTTCTTTTTTTTATGTTTTTTCTTAATTGTTTTTATTTTTTTAAATTAATTAATTATTTTTTATATATTATATTTTTTCAGAATTTTTTAAAATTTTTTTTTTGTATTCATGATACTATTAATCTATAATTTTTTTTATTCATTTGTAACTTAAAAAAAATAAAAAAAACATCTCAAAAAATTTTGAAAAAAAATACATAATATAAAAAATATTTAATTAATTTCAAAAAATAAAATAAAAATTTAAAAACTCCCCATATATACATATACATACATATATATATATACTTTTTTTCTTGATACATTGTGAATTGGATAAAAAAATTAAATAAAATACTTCAATTCAAAAGCAATAATATCAATTATTATACCGTTTATGAAAAAAAAATCTCAAATAACTA